>JAKTRT010000012.1:0-280397 GCA_030579895.1 Sugiyamaella grinbergsii
AATCACGAAATTGGGAAGCAGGAAGATAGACAGACGAGATGTCAATATCTGTTCTATCGATAAACATTATGGGAGATAAATATCGATAAACATTATGAGGACCGATCGACACTGCATTTGGCTTATCATATGCAGGGTAGTCATCTGTATGCGAACGGACGGCTGAGCTGTACCCAGACCGATTGTTCCACTCTGTGGAAAAGAGAAGTGATATTTTAGGAATGTAGCTGGACGCGAAGGAAGAGCGGTGTGTCAAGGTCTGCTCGATAAGAGATGGGTTGTCACGGCCTGTGATAGGTAGATATATCACCTTTGAAGGGGGCTTCTAGGCCATTGCTGCGATCGCGTTATATCCTTATCTTATCTTATCTTATCTTATCTAATATTACCTTAACTCATCGACAAACATTGATCTTGCGAGCCTCGCTAAATAAACTACTACTATCAAAACTATGAACTAAAGGGCTGTATTTCGTCTGCGTCTAACCATAACCTTAACCGTATTCCCGTTTGTTACTGACCTATCGTCCCGAATGCCATAATTACACAAATTTGTTACTATAACAAATATTTTGATCCGCAACAGGACGTCTTAGCAAGTACTCTTTTTCGCTCCGTAAGATGTTGGCACACTTGAGCCAATGACTCCTAACTGAGTTGATTCTATGGTGTATAGTCATATTTAGGGTCAGTGTGTTTCTTATCCTGCAGATGCCCTGCAGAGCATGCAATTTAAGCTCTACGGGATGCAATCAAATATTATGCAGGAGCCACAGCCACTCTTCCTGTATTTTCAAGAAGTGTATAAACAAGTGATTTTTTTTTGTTTTATATAAGTATGCGGGGAAACAAAACAAAATTGGTTCTTGCTCGACCCGCTGGGGGCTCCGATCCGTTCTCTTAGAGAGTGGAATGGCGTCCTAGAGATGCGGCCAGCCTCGTGTACAACGGGTGGATATACAGCCGTGTCGAATGCTTCAAATGAACTAACTAGTTCAAGGTGTTTATCCGAGATCATCCCGTCTTATGGTATCAGGGATGCCACGTCTGACTTTTGAGAAATCAGAATGCAGTACCGGTTACTAGTCGCACCTCTCTGTACTTGTGTCTTAACACGTCCTTCTATTACCTATTCTTTGCCACTCTTCCATGCGTTACGTCTACTATAACATGGATGAATGTTATCGGAATATAAATCCTAGAGTTTCCCCAACAACTGGTTAGCTCTCCAAGAATATTTTGTCATACTTGAGAGACGCTGAACAAACTAAAAATTATTAATCCCTGATTAAACCTCTTCTTTCCTTGTATCTTGTTGGTCGAGCATAACAAGCTAACTCTACATCAGACAAATCTCTAAGCTCTCGATAGAAGAAGCACCTAAATTAAGTATTTGTACTGGAGCGTGGGTTAGGTACCCAGTGTCTTTCCTCACTACCGCGTCATGAATCCGCAGACAATCCATGAATTTAGGAATATATATATACACTCAGAGCTTTAATTGGGGTGATTCCTATATCTTGATGGGCTGAAGCCAAGATATCGATGATAGAGATTGTTAATCTGATTTCTGATGATGAGCATCTATCAGAAGGAGATAGAGAGGTGAACGCGAATCGAAAGCCTTTCTTAAATGAGGAGTTGATCAACCTCGACCGTTCAGAATCTGATGATGACTATAATCCATTTGACGATGATTACGAGTCTCCTATTCCAAAACTGACTGTCTCTGAGGTGGGAAAGGTAAATGGCACAAGTCATTTGTCCGAATCAACGTCGGACGATGATGTCTTTGACACCTGTGATAGCCATTTAGCTACACCTCCGCCGTCATCTCTTCCTCAGGATAATGTTACTTATAAAAAATGTTTGAAATCTGGTATTTCAGCGGGAAAATTAGGGGAGTGGGATGAATTTTCCGAAAGGGCTGATCGTAATAAGTTGGTTAAACTTGAGTCGGTTGATTCTGGTGCACCTTCCTTAAAGGCACCACCTAATCGAAGGCTACGAAATCGAAAATCAAAGAGTTCAGATCCAAGACAGAACAATTTGGATGGTTGGGCTAGCAAGCATTCGAATCGAAAACCATTGCGGAAAGCAAGCAATTCAGAGTCTGATGATTACGAAGATGACCTGCTGGGTGATGACGATAGCGCGTTGTTACGTAAAATGGACAAAGTTGAAAGAGAGTTGTCAGAGTTTGAAAACAAGCGAGAACTACAACGATTGCTGCAGGAAAAGCAAGAGCATATGATAGTTGAAGACCTGCGTAGTCGATGTGGAAAACTTGACTTGATAGTCGAAGATGTCGAGTCACTAATTGATAGTGTTATTGAAGATTTCAGAAAGAGCGTAATCCATGGTAGCATTGATGAAGTGATGGATGATCGAGGCCATTTGCCTGGTTTTCCACAGTGGGGTACAAGAGATATTCATATCTTTCTTTACTTGGGAGATAGAGTTTATTCCAAGCAGAGGCAGAATAGTAGGGCCATTCTACATCTGCCTCGGAAATCACCCGATTTACAGGAAGAATTCATGAAGTTCCCTACTTCACGAAAAGTCGTGTTGTACAATAAGCTGGGCTTTGATAGGAGCATCGTACTTCCAAAAACCGTCCTAAGATATCTGCGTGATGACTTGGCCTATGAACAGGATGAGTCAGTAATAAACAATATATTGGACATTCTGCTGTCAAATGAGAAATTAAAGTACAGCAAAGACGTGAATAACTTAACAGAGGCTAAACTTACTGAACATTTAATCGGTTTTTTATCTGCTTGTCTGGGAGACTTATCAGGACGAGATACCATGGGAAACTGTCGATTTAATGCAGTTATCGAGAATGATTGTGTGGATGTGTCAGCAATCGAACGTTTATATGAAGAAGTCATTCCTTGCTCTAAGTTACCAACAGGTGGGTCTATAAGGGCCATTTGTTATAAGATTGCATCACTTGTCGAGAGTGCTACAGCCTCCATTAATATTGACAGTTTTTTATTGGTTTTAAAAGTTTTTTTGACGTGTTCAGCAGATGTCAGTCTGGAACAAATGGGACTTGATGCTGTTAGCGAACCATTAGTGTCATTATTCAGATTGTCCCTCTGTCAAGAATGGTATAATCACTGTCAACTAATTGTGGAACATATTTTCAACTTCTTGCCACATTACCAAGCTCGATATCGTCTTGTAGGATACCTAAGAAAGGCGATTACTTTAGCGTCACCTGAGGTGTCACAGCTAATACATAGCCTTAATCATCAACTATGTTTGGCATTTTACTTGAACTCCATAGACGGGTATATACTGGATGATTTGCCAAAAGACGCTAATGGATTTTGCAAACGAGAAGACGGCGATATCATACTAGCTAGGCATGTTCTCCCTCAGCTTGATAAGGAAATGCTGTTGCACGATACAAATGAACTGCAATACCTAAGTAAAATTGAAGTGCTTCGAGAAAAGTCATATGAATTTTCATTTCTTGTGGAAGTGATCTTTGACCAACTGCCGCATTTAACATGCGAACGAAGTAAAATTTCAGAACCCATTCGAAATAGACAAAAAGCAGCCAGCTACTTTCAAAGAGGACTAGAAAGGTTACAGACCAGGCTCGTAAATGATGACATGTACACGTTATTCGTAAGTTTGGAATTGTGTTACAATGTGATTCAAGGCTCATATTCGGTTACTGTTCCCATATTTTAGATTACGATTACTATTTATTATCATTAGTATATATTTATTAAATAAATTAATAAGAAGCTAAACTGCACCAAAGTGTAGGGCTTCTCGTCAGTTCTCTAGTTACGCTCATTGTTCTGTCTAAATACTTCTGGAATTACAGTTGACAATTCCAGCAGTGATCTAACAGTTATATCACTAGCAGGTTTTTCTGGCAGATCCTCCTCAGGATCAACATAGTGAATAGCTTTTTTAAATCCAAACTTCTTTGCTCCAACAATGTTGATATAGCTATCATCCACAAAATAGCACTTATTAGCATCATCGACGCCTGCTTCTCTCATTGCTTTTTCAAACATTGGTCTCTTTGGTTTACAGATCATAGGAACCTCTGAATAATCACAGTAAGTAATTCCATCAAACAGGTCATCGACTCCTAAAAGCTTCACAACTCGAATTCCATGGTTAACATACGCATTAGTAAACAACCATAACTTTTGAACTTTGGTTCTGTCAATACTAAGTAGCAACTGACGTAATTCGGGGTCTGGTTTTAAAATGTTCTCTAATGGTAGTGCATCATCGACCTCGGCATTGTATGCCATTGCATCTATTCTATTAAATCGAACCAATCCTTCAATAGCCAACCCATATTCTTTATAATATCTCTGGTGTAGTAAGTGTGCACTCTCGTCGTCTAGTTTAAGATGGGTTACAAAATAGTTATGAATCAGTTCTTGCATATATTCATGGATTCTCGACGACTTTTTGTATAAACCTGATTTGTTAGAAATTAAAAATAGGATGAGGGAAGTTTATATACTTTGTTTGGCAACTTACAGTTATCTATATCAAAGAAAAAAACAATCCCATCTGTCGAATCCGACCAACCGTGGCTTTTAATATCAGCAGCAGTCATTTCTATATTTACAAATAGGCAAGTCCGTCTTATAACAGCTTGTTCAAATATTCCTATGTTTCCGCTTCGTGAACCAAATATACTAATCTATTAGTGAATCAAAGCATCAAGATCAATAGAAAAATGTTAGCGGGCAAGAAGAGTGAGCGTTCAGGTTGTTGTCCGACGGATACTCATTTGCGATCTTTATCGACCTCCGGCCCTAACCCTCGACCAATCTATTTTATCCCTTGGAAAAACCTGGGGTAGTCTACTTTAATTGGAAAAACCCCGGAAAAAGGCAGCTACTTTCTCGAATGTCAGGAACGATATATTAAAATATCCGCGATATTGAGCGGCCGAATCAGGTCATTCAAAAATATTAATACTGTTGTACTAAGGACTCCGCTAAAAGCACGTGGCCATTGCAAATTACCTGGAATTCGTATTTTTTATAATAAATCTACCATGTCTAGAATGGTGTATTCTTTAGCACAGTAAAGGATTGATAAGAATGTCAATGGATTTTCTAGACTTGTTTATCTCACCATCATACATATAGTTCATATAATTCATATCCATGCTATTTTGCATGTACATACAATATACTAATACTGCACGCCATAGATACAAGTTATAGCCACGACTCATCTAAAAACGTATCCCGTATAACAACATACCAGTAAACCAAAACGAGTCACAAAAAAACCTGCTATGACTATAAATTGCTTCTAAAGAATTACGAGTCGGTGAAGTATTGTTATTATTTCATTGCTATCGTTGGCATGTCCACTAGAACCATAACCCTACTTCTGTTTCAAATGGTGATGATGCCAAGTCTATCTTGCAATTATTGCCAGACACCCACAGTTTGGTAGCTCTTATAATCCAGATGAGCGATTCAATGAATGAAAATATAAATTTAGATAGTCCTGATAAAAGTCGATCACCAATAGGATCCAGAATTGGACGATCAACTGCTAGCCCGTCGCAATCTGATGGGTCTCCAAAATATAATAGAGCATGGACTAGCTCAGACAATCATTGGAAAGTACAAACAACCAAAAAGCCAATTCTGAATTCATCGGAGATCGATGCTGCTACAGACAGAATTGGTATTCCTATACCAGAAATGATATTTGGAAATAATGAAGTAAGGATAGAAAATGTTCCTCACGGATTATCGATCACGTTTAACGCGCTGAATGCCCTCGATATGGTAGATAAAACGGGGTCAAGAGACGGATTGGTCCAGGTTGCCTATGCTAAAGACTGGATTAAGTCTAGACAGAAAAGTCCTCATATAAACGACGATGTTCAGGGAATTGTCAAACCATTTGATTGGACATACACTACAGCATACAAAGGAGACACAACAGTGGCTGATACCACTAGTCCTTGGATACAAGATAAAGATGTAATCATACCCACAGAGCTATTATCACGGCCGGATCCAATTCTATTCTTTGATGATGTATGCTTATATGAGGATGAGCTGGGTGATAATGGTATAGCCAATCTTTCCGTGAAGATTCGAGTGATGCCAGAGCGATTATTACTGTTGAGTCGGTTATTTATCCGAGTCGACGATGTTTTATTCCGGATTCGTGACACGAGAGTGTTTGTCGAGTTTGACAAAGGTATAATTGTCAGAGAGTATAAAGCACAGGAAGAGACATATAACAAAGTAAAAATGAGAGTACCGATTGGTATTCAAGACTATGGTCAAAATCTACGAGACGCAAATTGGGTTTCGAGACATATGCCAGTCAAGGAATCAATCCATGAGATTATCGAATTGAATAGCTAATTTATAATAATATAGACAGCGAGAAGCGATGCGAGTAACGGGGCAGGGCCAAGCCCTGAAGCCGAGAAAAAAGGAGGAAATGGTATGCATTTTACAATTGAACTAGCTCTATTATTGTTGGAGTATCAATTTTGCAGCGGAAATGTCCTCTTCAGATACTGCCATTTCTTTTGCTGAATCAATAATTCGCGATAATTGGGTCTTGGCAATGGCGTTGATCTTAGTATATTTTGTTAAGTCCTCTTGGGGCAATTTGGGCCATGCGATGACCTTACCAGTCGATATTAGAACCCCACACCAGCCACGAATGTAGTCGGGGGACAATTCAATCGATCTCAAGAAATGTTGACTAGCTTGGATCAGCAGTGAGAGATGGTCGTTCGTTACCTTGGTTGGAGAACTGGTGGCAGCGTCAATAAGAATAACTTCGCCCAGCCTAGCAAAAATGTTAAATGCTTGCGGAACCGAAATTAAAACCTCTTCAAGAGAATGGATTGCCTGTGGATATAGTCCCACGTCAACATATGCTTCTGCCAGTTCTGCCCAAGCTTCGGAGTCATTTGGGCATACTTCTTCAAGGTACCTTAACAATTCTTTGATATAAGTTTTCAGATCACCGCGCTGTTTTAGAATGACGGTTTTTCTCTTGAATGCTCTCAAGTCACCAGTCGGGCGGGTTGCCAGGAATTTCTGGGCCGCCACTGGTCCATCTGTAGCTTCGATATATTGGGCCTTAAGAAGAGCCACGCGACTAGGATTATCAGTGGTTCTATCAGTTATCCTTTGCAGAACCAGCTTGGCTTCTGAATCACGGCATGTTAATAATGACAAGTAAAAATGCTGCTCTAGTAATCCGAAAAGTTCATCTTCTGCCAACGACTGTTGAGCAATTGCCAAATACTGATGAGATTGCGTATAAAGATCAGTCAAATGTTCAGGAGAAGCATTATAGTAACTAGTACTAATCATTGAGTTGATCAGCTTTTCTTTTGTAGTGGACGACATATCGTATAAAATGCTACCTGATAGTAATGAATAATAATTCTTCAAGTTCAGACACAACCGAAGTGGAAGTAACATAAAATGTTAAGTTAGGACAGAGACATTCACCGTTGGCGTGGGAGCTGAAACTATAGCGCCGTGCAATCTGTAAAATATTTCAGGTTTTCAATTTTCGTTCTTTAAAGGCAACTAATCGCAGCCTACATGCTATCAAAATACAAGTATAGAGAAGTAATGTCTAGCCCATTTTCAATTTCTATCAAACGTATCGGCAGCTTGAATGTTGCTGGTAGAGGAGTCTGTAGCAATAGCAACTCTTTTTTATTAAGGAATCGCTTTGCTCGTGCGTATTCCTCTTCTGCGAATGATGCTGTACCGGTTGATGAAAAGTCATCTACTCCTCTTCCAAAACCAACACACCCTTTTGTTGCCAAGCCGGGCAATCTCAAAGATCAGATTCTTCAGCAGTATCAAAATATCCAACATGCATATGATGTCAAAATCCCCGGCTGGCAAAATATTGTCGGTCAGAATCTGGTCAAGACTTTCAATTTAGACATGGATCGTATTCGATCCGGTCCAGTAGCAGGGGCTCTATTTAAAGATATGTGTAAATCCCAAGCTCTATATCATAATGCGGATAAGTCCACCTTATCTCCTACTGCCAGTTTTTATTATGATACATTAGGTATGCCGCAAACCTTTAGTCAATGGTATCAAATCACCCTTCTCCATGTTTGGATGTTATATGTTCGTATGAGAAGTCTGCCCCGTAAATATTGTCGAGAATACCAGCAGCGACTTGTAAATAGCATATTTGAGGACATTGATTTCAGATTACGAGAGGAAATTAAGATTAGTAGTGATCGTATGGTCAATAGCTATAAGAAGGGATTTAATGATCAGTTAAGAGGATCTGTCTTTGCATATGATGAAGGATTCTACAGCGATGATTCTGTATTAGCAGGTGCGTTATGGAGAAACCTATTTGAATCCAAAAAGGACGTCGATATGACCCACATTGAACAATTAATTCATTATATCCGCACCCAGCTTTACGTCCTTGATAGAATATCAGACCTCGATTTTGCTGCTGGTCGATTCAAGTTTATTGATCCTTCTTTGAGATATCAACCATTAAAGGATGCTGAGGATAGAGAAATCAGAGAAATTGTCGAAAGCTCAAGGAAGGAATCAGCTGACCCTACTTCAAGATCTAGATTATCCCAGGATGGATGGTAAGGGCTTTGGCTTTTATATGTATATAATTGTAGTTTTGTATTTGAATTATGAATAGAGATGCTGTATATTTTGTGTTGACAGAGAGCCATCATGGCGGATGACGATAAATCGAAGACCCTGCATTAACATGTCTATTCCTATAACGCGTTTAAATTTTTATGCAGGTAAATTAGAAATCGTCGCGACGCGTTTATTTCAAATACTGATTTTCATTCAAGCGTACTACGACCACCTGTGAATAGCTGAATAGCCAATGCTTTGAAAATAGACCATTTAATAGAAAATATGAGCTTTTCGCGTGGTCTGAATACACGGTTTGTCAAGTCCAACGATAGAAGAGGTAAAGGTCCTTTGTCAGGTACTCCTTCTGGACTTAATGAATCAGTCCTCACAACTGATGCGACGTCAATGGGACGACGCTTCGAAGATGCCAAACTCATTGACGAACTAGATAGTAATATGGGATTTGATAGATATGAGGGTGGCCCTAAGAAGATTGGTTGGCTGGTGAATATGCATAGCGTAAGTGAAGTCGAGGATTGTATAGGCTGCTTGCCCGAGTAATAACAATATCTAACTTTGTTGTAGACGACAGTTTCATCTGATGAGGTAATAGGTGGCTTAGCTGGTGTTGATTACTACTTTTTAGATGAAGAAGGTGGTAGCTTTAAGGCGACTGTTCAGTTTGATCCCTATTTTCTGGTTGCTTATCAAACTGGACATGAAATGGAAGTGGAAGAATTACTCAAACGTAAACTTGACTCTTCATTAAAGAAAATGCATAGAATTGAAAAAGAGGACTTGAAAATGCCAAATCACTTAGTCGGCGTTAGAAAAAAGTTAATTCAACTGGACTTCAATAATGTTTCTGATTTACTGGCTGCTCGTAAGATTTTAATGCCTCTAGTTGACGAAAATAAAAAGCGACAAGAGACTGCCGATACTTATGCAGAAATATCTCTGTAAGTAGATCTTGTTTACCATAATTATGATTCCCTCGACTTATTGCTAACGTAACTACTAGATCCTCTTTATCCAAGCAAGGTGATTGGGATGATAGCTTTGAGACGAAAAGAGGAATTCAGAGAGATGCATCGGAATATGTCCATGACATATTGGAATACGATGTTCCATATCATGTTCGTGTAGCGATTGATGCAGGTAAGAAAGATATCACAAAATCAATGCAATCAATTAATTAGTTCATATACTAACTTTTCTAGACGTCCGCGTAGGTCAATGGTATTCAGTAGAATCGGTGCATGGAAGGATCAAACTTACCCATCTTTCTGAACGAATTGCGCGTGCTGACCCAGTAGTCATGGCTTATGATATTGAAACGACCAAGGCACCTTTAAAGTTCCCAGACTCTGCAGTTGATAAGATTATGATGATTTCCTATATGATTGATGGCGAGGGCTTCCTCATTACCAACAGAGAAATTATTTCAAAAGATATCGATGATTTTGAATATACACCAAAACCCGAATATAAAGGAGAATTTACAATCTTCAACGAGTCCGACGAAAAGGATTTGCTAATTAGATTCTTTGATCATATCAAAGAAGAAAAGCCAACCGTCATTGCTACTTTTAATGGTGACTTTTTTGATTGGCCATTTGTAGAAGCTCGTGCTACGTTTCACGAAATAGATATGTATCAAGAAATTGGTTTTCAAAAAGACAGTGAAGAGGAGTACAAGTCAGCTCACTGCGTCCACATGGATTGCTTCAGATGGGTCAAGAGAGATAGTTACTTGCCCCAAGGGAGTCAAGGCTTGAAAGCAGTAACTACTGCCAAACTGGGATATAATCCAATCGAAGTTGATCCCGAGATGATGACGCCATATGCTATAGAACAACCACAAATTATGGCCGAATATTCGGTGTCTGATGCTGTTGCCACTTATTACCTCTATATGAAGTATGTTCACCCCTTCATTTTCTCTCTTTGTACGATTATTCCCTTGAATCCGGACGAAGTTCTTCGTAAAGGTACTGGTACCCTTTGTGAGATGCTTTTAATGGTTCAAGCATATAAAGGCGGTATTCTTTTACCTCATAAGCATAAAGATCCTTCTGAACGATTTTATGACGGACACCTGATAGAGAGTGAGACATATGTTGGAGGCCACGTAGAATCTTTAGAAGCAGGTGTATTCCGTAGTGATATCCCTTCTGATTTCAGTATTGACACCAGTGCCATTGATGAACTGCTCAAAGATTTAGATTCAGCTTTGCATTTCACCATCGAAATTGAGGCCAAAAAGAAGCTCTCCGATATAACAAATTATGAGGAAGTCAAAGCCGGCATCACTGCTTCACTCCTGGAATTAAAAAATGAACCCAGACGATATGAAAAACCATCAATTTACCATGTCGATGTTGCATCCATGTATCCCAATATTATGACAACTAATCGTCTGCAACCAGATTCAATGATTACTGAAGAAGATTGCGCTTCTTGTGATTTCAATAGACCAGGTAAAGCGTGTGACAGAAGACTACCCTGGGCGTGGAGAGGCGAATTCTTTCCTGCTAAAAAGGATGAATACTTGATGGTTCGAAATTCGTTACAGAACGAAAAATTTCCTGGTAGATACCCTGATTCCCCTCTGCGAGACTTCAAAGACCTCCCGCCAACTGAGCAGGCCTCCGCTATTAAGAAGCGTATTACTGAGTATAGTAGGAAGGTATATCACAAGGTGAAAGTAACAGAAACTATCGAAAGAGAGGCAATTATTTGCCAGCGTGAAAATCCCTTCTATGTCAATACTGTACGCGATTTCAGAGACAGACGTTATGAGTTTAAAGGACTGCAGAAAGTGTGGAAACGTAAAGTTGACGATATTCCTTCATCTGATGCAGCTGGCCGTGAAGAAGCTAAGAAAATGATTATCTTGTATGATTCTCTACAATTAGCTCATAAAGTTATCCTGAATTCTTTCTATGGCTATGTTATGAGAAAAGGATCTCGATGGTATTCGATGGAAATGGCTGGCGTTACTTGCTTAACAGGTGCAACTATCATCCAAATGGCCAGATCACTCGTAGAAAGAATAGGCAGACCCTTGGAACTAGATACTGATGGTATTTGGTGCATTCTACCTAAAACATTCCCAGAAGACTTTACATTTAAGCTTTCCGATGGTAAGAAGCTCCCTGTTTCATACCCATGTGTCATGCTTAACCACCTAGTACATGCGAAATTTACGAATCATCAATATCAAATTCTCGAGGATCCTGACTCCCTTCGCTATAAGACCATTAGTGATAATAGTATTTTCTTCGAAGTTGATGGTCCTTATCGGGCCATGATTCTGCCGACATCCAAAGAAGCAGATAAAAACTTGAAAAAAAGATATGCCGTCTTTAATCATGATGGCACTTTAGCTGAATTGAAAGGCTTCGAAGTCAAGCGGCGTGGTGAGCTAAGATTAATCAAAGCATTTCAAAGCCAAGTTTTTTCAGTTTTCTTAAGTGGGACAACTTTGAAGGAGTGCTACACTGAAGTGGCTAAGGTTGCAAATAGTTGGCTGGACATTTTGGACTCCAAAGGTAAAACTTTGGAAGAAGAGGACTTAATAGATCTTATTTCAGAAAACAGAAGTATGTCCAAAACCTTACAAGAATACGGGGGACAGAAATCTACATCTATCTGTACTGCCAGACGACTTGCTGAATTCTTAGGTTCTCAAATGGTTAAAGATAAAGGTCTTGCATGTAAATATATTATCTCCAAAAAGCCTTTAGGTGCGCCAGTTACTGATAGAGCAGTTCCTGTAGCTATTTTTTCTGCCGAGTTAAGTGTTAAGAGTCATTACTTGAAGAAATGGTTAAAAGACCCAGCATTGGATGATTTTGATCCAAGAGAAATTCTTGATTGGGATTATTACAGAGAACGTTTGGCCTCCACGATTCAAAAGATGGTAACAATTCCAGCAGCACTTCAACAAGTTTCTAACCCAGTTCCCCGTGTTCAACATCCTGAATGGCTACTGAGGAGAATCAGTACCAAAAATGATAAATTGAAGCAGAAAAAGTTGTCATCTTTTTTCTCGAAAGGAAACAAGCCAATGTCTGACGTGACGAGTAAAGTTAATCAATTGTCGGGCAACTTGCCCGGTAGCAACCCCTCTCTAAACGATATCGAAGACCTGACTATGTCTGTCGCTGATGGTGGTCTCCGGAAAGGACATAAGGTAGGAAAAGTAGCGATGAAGAGAAAAAGCGGCATTGCATCCAGACAGTCAGAAAACGAATTACAGGAGCAATTTATATCACTTTCAATTGAAGTACCTTCTCCGGAGGAAGACTACGGTGCATGGCTCAAATATCACAAGAAGAAATGGGCTGTTCAAAAGCAGGGTCGCCAAAATCGGCATCATCTGTTCGGCGATGCGACTCGTAAAACTGGTGTTTCTGGACTGATTATGCAGCAAGCAGAAACTGCTTACTCGAATTCCTGGCAATTTCTTCAATTTTGTCCATCGGATAGACCTGGTGAGGGGAGGGCGTTTGTATACATTAATAGCAGAATCCAAACGATTCGCATTAATGTCGGCAGAAAGCTCTATATTAACTTTCGCCTCCCAACACCTTCTGTCAATAATATCCCTGGGTGTAAGGTCGAGAAGGTCAATTCTACGCTACCCAATGGCCATACATCGGACTATTTGTATAGATTGACTATGAGTGAGGCAGCCTATGAGGAAGAGTTAGCGAAAGCTGATAGTATTTTAAAGCATCCAAATGTTGAAGGTGTATATGAAACACAACTTGATCCCAAAGATAGATCACTCCTTCAGTTAGGATGCTGTTGTATCTTAGATAACTCGAAGCCTGGTTTACTAGGTGCGGGTCTTGAAAAAGGGTTCTCTATGGATTGGTTGAAACCTCATGACGAGGTTTATTTATCCAATTCAAAGTTTAACTATCTCTTTTTATTTCATCTGGTCTCACATGAATTTCAAATTTTCACGTTAATTCCTACGTGGTCGGATACTGCATTAGTTTTCATATTAAGGCCATCGCGTTCATCTCAAGGACTTCCAAACATGAGTAAGATATATGCTGAACTTTTAAACGATGCTCATAGTTCAAAAGACGAAGAGGAATCGCGCCTATTTGAATATCAAAAAGAGCTCAACTTTCAAGAATCATATTTTGATGATATATCCAAGCTTTATAAGAAAATAGCTCAAGCGATCGGAAAATTCCATAGCGAGAATGCAACCAAAGCACTTTTATGCATTCAATCCCCCCAATCTAATCGTCTAAAAAAGTTGCTACGGCCCCTTAATGATTTCCCAAGCATTGAACTCAGAGCTTCGTCAGCGACGGTTCCGCAATTAGGCTGGCAGGCTGTATCAGCTAGAAGAGTTTGCAAGTCATATATCAGCCTTAGATCCTGGATAAACCATTATCAAAAACTCTCGAAATATTCAAATGTTCCCCTTGGTAATCTTAAAGCTGACGATATGCGATATTTGATTGACGTGATCTATGCTAGACGACTTCAACAGTCTAATATTTTGCTATGGTGGTCAGATAGTCCAATGCCTGATAATGGTGGATCAGAAAAAGATAATATCCTGCCACTTATGGATCCTGTGGATTTACCAGTCGTTAATAATTCTGGAGTCTACTCTAAAGTCTGCCTTGATTTGAAGGTGAGAAACTTATCCGTTAATACAATTTTAACAGCGGCAATTATAAATGAAGCGGAGGGAACTGACCTAGCTAGTTCGATGATTCAAGGAGAGGGGGCTTCCGATTCAAGGCCGTTTGTTGAAAATGCGTTCTCCACTCCTGCATTATCAGTTCTCAGCGGGCTTGTCAAAGAATGGTGGAATCAGGCTGTTGAGAATAATGAAACAGCAGATGAAATGGTCAACTGTTTCATCTCTTGGGTTTCATCTTCCGATTCATATTTGTATGACAAGGCTCTTTATTATCACGTCCAAAATCTATCTAAGAAAGCTTTCGTTCAACTAGTAAGGGAATTTCGTAAAGCCGGCTCTCAATTGGTATTCGCAGATCAGAATAGGTTTGTTCTAATGACTCCCAAAAGAATTATCGAGAACACATACTCATATGCAAACTTCTTAATTAAATCGATTAGATCTCGACCCTTGTTTAATTTTTTGGATATTAGCTTAACTGAGTATTGGGAAGTTTTGGTTTGGATGGATGATGTTAACTTTTGTGGAAAGTCTTGTAAAGAACTTTCAGTTACGGGAACTGAACCTGTTCAGACTTTTATGAACTGGCACATAAGCCGTTTCTTACCACCTCTATTGGAATCGGAATTCAATGAATGGGTGCTTCTTTTCATGGAGCAATTTTGTAATGCACGAGATCAATTTCAAGAAAAGCAGCAGATGATTAGCGGCCCTCGCCAGACACAAATTTCTGGTACTGCTCTGCAGGGCATACGCAACGGGGAGAACAAGGATGACGACTCGACCCTCGAAGAGCACTTTGCAAACGGAATTTTCGAACAAATGAAACCTCAGTTACACAAGAGAGTCAAACAGCTGCTAAGAAGATATAGCGATGGACAATCAAATCCCGATATTGCTGTTCAATTTGTGTGCCCAGTTCTGGCCGGATCGCATTTACAAATGACTAATCCCGTTGCCCAATTTGTGAAATCGCTGTGTGCCGTGTTTGGTCTTGCAAAGGAGCTGAATCTAGAGTGGCGGGTTCTTAGACGAAGCTTGTTGGATATCTTTAGCATCAAAGAATTTAGCGACGAAGCCAATTTCAGAAATCCTAGTTCTTCCTTGGTGATTGACAAGGTGGTATGTGAAAACTGTAATTTTGTTTGCAGCCTTGATCTTTGTCGTCAAGACGATCTAGTTCGAAAGGATATTGTGGGGAACACCACCCATTATAGCTGGGCTTGTGAAAACTGTGGGACCGACTATAATCGAATGGCAATGGAGGAAAGATTAATTCAGGATATGCAAAAGTTGCTCACAATGTATCAGACTCAAGATCTTAAGTGCGAAAAATGTAAGAAGATAAAGTCTGCTGAATTGGCTTCACATTGCAAATGTTCGGGAGCATGGATCGAGACACTGCCTTCGAATCATGTTTTAAAAACAGTTGAGGTATATCATAGGGTTGCACAGTTTTACGATTTGAAGTTCTTACAAGAAGTCACTGAAGTTGTAATAAATCAAAACAATTCATAATTTATCAATAAATAATACATGCATTTTAAATATATCAAAACACAATCTCTTCAGATGTCATACCACAAATGCCACATCTTCTCGACACCATTCCATTCAGACCTTTTGTAGGAGCAGACCATTCATGCTGATGACGTTCATTTGCGTGCTTAGTAATAGCTTCTGCTCTTGTTCTCTTTCTCATTTCTTTCAATTTATCTAAGAACTTTTTTTCCTTTCGAACCTTTTTAGCAGCTTCTCTGCGTTCGTATTCAGTATCTAACCCTTCAGGACTTCCCCACTTCTTGAATGCGAACTCTTCAACCTGGTATCGCACATATAGCATCATGTTGGTGTAAGTATTTTTATGAGGATTCGGCCTTTCCATATGTGGTAAGAGTTCTTCATCACGAAGTTCAGCTACTACTGTTAGCATACAAGTTTTAAACGTGAAAAGCTATTACTTACGATCAGTTAAAAGATAGTCCTCTTTACATTCTGTTTTGGTCAATAACGAATACTTCTCCGGAATCTTCTTAGCGCAGTCTTTGCAAACTCTACACTTGAATATATTATACAACTTGAAATCAAGGACTGGAGATTTGCAATCAAAGCATTTCGGAGCATTGGGATCATCCAAAAAGGCAGCTAAAATCGTTAATAAGTTGTTTAAGAAATAAGAACAGAGGCTGACGCTAACTTACGAGCTTGGTTTATCCTTTGATTTTCTTTCCATTCCTCTAAAGTCATTCCTTGAGGCTGTGATTGTTCTTCGTCAGCAATAAACCCTCCATGTGTATCCTTCATTTTTGAAAAATCTTCAAATAGCGTTAGACAATTGAGCCATTGGTAGACAAGATATATAGGCAGTGAGCGTACTTACCGTAATCAACGTAGTTTTTGAACTTTTTTACTGGCTCTAGGGGGCCAATTTTAGAACCGTCCCTATGCTGTGAAGAAGTCCCTGCATTTGTTGATGTTGAAGATATTGAATCTAAAGGTCTCTTCTCCTTTTCTTTCCCTTTATCTTGAGAAACGCTGACACCATATCTCTGATTTGCCAGCCTCTCTCTAGTAGCTTTTAGTCTTTCAAGAGCACGCTTCCGGTTCTCGTCCTATAATATATTAGTTAGATCGTAATGCAGCAAATACTTACTTAGGTGGCACATATATGAACCATATAACTTACTCTCAATTTGATAGCTTCTGGATCAATATGCTGACCACTTGCAGAGTTATTAGACATTTCAACACCCGTTCCAGATAACGGCAGGGCACATACTATTTTTAATTAGTTTACAGGTTCGGTTACGCTAGCAGAATCTTGTCGATAACTTCAGTAGGTTTATCTAGTCAATTTGGCCATCGAAAACCCTAAACCTGCTGCTATTAACGACATGTGCGATCCTGGCTGATGTTGATGTCAAAAAACGGCTGGAAAAGACGAATCAATAAATTGCTTGTTAAATTTCTTGGTAACAGGAAAAAAATGTTGGATAGCATAGGATTAGGTCAATTAATGGAAGTTGTACCATGTAGAGAACGGCAGATCACGTTATTAGATACCTTTCTCTCGAACGTAAGTGAATTGGATCCAAGCCCTTATTGCTTTTAAACAACTAACTTTAAACAGAATGTCAACGAAAATCCGAATGCAATCCTATCGCATGGGCCTACCTCGACTGGGAAATCTTTGTTAATTAAGAAATTTCTGGAGATATCTAAGGCCAAATTTTCCTGGGTTTCGTGTGATCAATGCTTCACAACAAGAATCCTATTGCAAAGAGCTATCAGGTCAATCAAAATGGATAGCGGAAGGCAGGACGATAGTGCACTTTCTGCAGTGACCACAGCACCTGGAACGGCATTTGATGTTGTGGCCGAAAATTTCAGTGCTTTCTACTCCACTCTGTCGACATTTTTCACAAACACGGATTATCAAGAGGTACCTCACTTCCTTGTTCTAGATAGGATTGATAAACTACCCGATGATCCTTCAGATTTATATAGTTGTTTTGCTAGACTATCTGAATTGTCAGGTATTCGCAATTTGACAACCATATTTATTATAAATTCACTGGAACCGAAATCACTCATCACAACTTCTGTTCCTCATATACGATTTACGAAGTACTCTAAGACTGAACTTCTTAGGGTGCTAAGTACATTGAATATTTGTCATCTACCGAGGGATGTTTTGAGTTCGGACCTAACGCTCGCAAATAAAGAAGAAGCATTATTTTGGTGGCAGTTTTGTGGGCTCGTTTACGACACTCTTGGTGCCTATACCGGATCTGATATCCGAATTCTGAAAGACTTATTGATTAGAATGTGGCCACTATTCATCAATCCATTAATGCAGAAGAAGTTTAAAGTATCAGAATTTGTTAGCATTTATAGGGAGAACATTTATCTATTCACCAGTGATATAGCGATTGCTGATCGCTTGGTTGACATCGAACCCGAAGATATGCTGAAAATGGTGAAATTGAAAATGGATAAGCTCTCGGATAGGAGAAATTACGAACTTCCTATACAATCCAAATATATTTTGTGTGCTGCCTATTTGGCCTCTTATAATCCACCTAGATATGATGTCCGATTTTTTTCAAAGGCAAAAGAAGCGAGGGCTAAAAGGAGAGACACCGGTCGAAGAAAGTCACTAAAAATCAATCCTCGGTCATTAGCAGCTCCGGCATTCGACTTAGAGCGAATGTTAGCAATTCTGCATTCAATCATTCCGACCGATGAAGAAGATTCTGGCATAAAGTCGAGTTCTAATATCGATATTGGCGTTCAGATAGCAACGCTAAGTACTCTTCGACTAATTATCAGAACGTCTAATTCTGATCCTCTAGATTCTAGGACTAG
This sequence comes from Sugiyamaella grinbergsii, assembly GCA_030579895.1. NCBI lineage: Eukaryota > Fungi > Ascomycota > Dipodascomycetes > Dipodascales > Trichomonascaceae > Sugiyamaella > Sugiyamaella grinbergsii. The sequence continues at coordinate 18,688 of JAKTRT010000012.1, forward strand.
ATGGAAGGTCAATGCTAGCTGGAGTCTGGTAAAACGCCTAGCCGACGATGTCAATTTCCCCATAGAGGAATATCTATTAGAAAATGAATGATGAATTAGAATATAAATATATAAGTTTAATAAATTCAAAGAGCGAAAAAGAAGCTCCATGCTAATTGAAGTAAACTATAAACAGAGTTATAATTCAATGAGGATTGGTTCCTCTTCTTTCGTTGGCGGTGGTAATGAATTAGGATCTTGTAGAATTGACTGTTGATGCTCATTAGTTTGCTGTGGTTGGATGTTACCATGCTGATCAAGCGCTGGATAAAAATTTTGATAACCAGAATTTTGCGCACTAAGAGGAGATTCATTTGTCAGACCAGGATCGTAAGGTTGCTGTTGATAATTTGAAGCTTCATTGCTGTTCCCCGAAGTCTGTGGTGAGAAGTACTGGGGCCCAGAAACGGTGGCATAGCTTGGTGATTGCGGAGGATATTGAGGAGATCCGGGTTGAGCATATTGTTGATATTGACCAGGCGGCATAGCAGCAGGCGCAGAAGGCGCCGAAGGAGGTGAACTGTCGTAATATCCCTGTTGAGGTCCCTGGCTCTGCCCATATCTCCTAGTGCTATAAGAAAATCTATCTTCCAATAGCTTATCGTAATATCTTACGATAGCTGTCAGTTTGCCATGCAAATCTTCAAGCTGGTCACATTTTTCAACTGTACGCCTCAAATCCCTGGCCAACTTAGGGCGGAGAGCTGTGACATTATCGTTAAGTTGCTGTAATTTGGCGTCTTGAATAACAGAACCAGGAGGCGCTCTTTGTAAACCCTCGACGATCTGCACATATCTATGAATGATTTCTGCTTCTAAAGGAGTAAAATCATCTTCTATTATTGGTACAGACACGCTCTCAGATGACTGTGGTGGAGGGTTTGGTGTCGAGATTGATGGAGGCGCCAGTTGATAGAGATTATTAGACGGATTTGAGGACGTATTGGTGGTAATGCTATCCGGCTTTTTACCACCAGTCTCCATATCTCGAAGACTAGCAGCTATAGCAGCCTTCATATCTTCATCATCATCCGCATTATTATGTGGCGCACTAGGAGCAATATTAGGAGCAGGAGCAGCACTGGGTTTGACCAAGCCAGAACTGTGTTGTGATTCTTCCAAACTCAATTGTAAGGCCCTTTGGAGATCGGCATCCTCTTCATCATTTCCGGGTGAATTCAAGTCTCTATTATTACTAACCCTCATTGAATTAAAGCGATCAACTAGCTCAGAGGGTGCTTTACTTGCAGATTTATGGGCACTGCTTCCTTTTAATTTATCAAAACAATCGTCGCACACTCGAACAGGTTGATTAATACCATAATGGGGCAAAGTAGTATAATTGTTGCAATGCTTTTGAATGTACACTCCTCCACAGTTTCTGCAATGGTGCTTACGGTTGACAAAAGAAAATGGAGTAGCACATTTCATACATTCATCAGCATCGACCCACTCTGGCGGGGCAGACGAATCAATAAAAGATGAATTGATCTTTGTTCCCGATGGGAATTGAATTCCTTCCGACTTGAGAGTATCATAGATTTTGTAAACATAACCGAGCTGGATTTGACCTTGAAAGGCATTGGCCCAATTTTGAAGATATTCGAGCATCAACTCTTCAACGTCCCTATTCACGTCTCCTGAAGGAGGTTTCAACACTAAAAGAAACGAATCCATGAATTCACGTGAGGCAATTTCATTCAGAAAGTGACTTCCACCATTTTTAATGCAGATATCTATCAGGTGAAGAGTCAACAATTGCACATTTGGGTTCTTATGATTGAGCCGTTTCTTTAGTGCTCTCATTGCATCTTTTGGAGGAACAGTTTTTGAACGTATCAAGTCACATATTTCCAGATTCAATGCCAGATCCTGCTCCCCCGTAGGGAGTGATTCCGATGTGGCCTTTTCAATTCGTTCGTCGATGGAAACGACGTTGGAAAACCAAGACATGGTACGATTGGCGGTTTGAGTTCCTAAGCAGAGAAAGAGATGTGCTATAAATACTAATCTGAACTTCAGTGGGCTAAACTTCTAGCTCTATTAACAGGTGGCAACTTATGAGGATACAACTAATCAGATCAGTAATCCATCAATGAACGGAGGATGAATACTTGATCAGGAGAAATTATGTGTTCCGTTCGCGATCGTAGGCACAGTCAATAAAATGGGTAAGGGTTGACTTATCAATATCCCCGCCACACTGGTAATGAGAGCTGCTGTCCTGCGGTGCCACTGCAAAGTGGTAAGGCAATGGACATAGAGATAGAGAGATAGATGAAGTCCTGTTTAACCGTTATCACAATACTTAGCATAAATTTAATTCAGAAAGGTTTTGGTACTTATTTCTAAGAGATAACTTTGTTATAAAATGGTACCGGTTAATCCATTTACTGTAAGTTTCTAATTGGTAGCAGACATTAGTGGATGGTTGTATAGGATGTGAACTCTAACATGTAATTTAGTCGAGGCTCAGAGCCCTATTGAAAATGGCGATTAATAGACTAAGGCTCATTGAACAGAAAGAAACAGCCATAGCAAAGCAATCGAGACGGGACGTGAGTGACTGCGGCTAAAATGACATACAAGTTACTAATTAGTTTTAGATGGCACAACTTTTAGAAGCTGGTAAAGAACAAAGCGCAACGATTAGAGTTGAGAATATTATTCGCCAGGATATTAATGTTGAATTACTTGAGATTTTAGAGCTTTATTGCGAGCTGTTATTAGCTCGTATAGGGCTTTTGGATGCAAAGTAAGTTGGATCGCCAGTTTTGGATGTTCATGAATGTCCGGTATATCTAACGATTACGCAGAGATTGTGACCCAGGACTTGAAGAAGCTGTTAAGACTGTTATATATTCAGCCCAAAGAACTGAAGTAAAAGAATTGCATCAAATAAGGGAGATTTTAGTCCATAAGTTCGGAAAAGAGTTTGCTCAAGATGCCATTGAGAATTTGTCAAACTCAGTACCGGACAAAGTATTAAAACGCCTGTCAACAATTCCTCCTAGCGAAGAGCTCGTTACGCTATATTTAGCTGAAATTGCTCGAGCTTATCATGTACCTTATAGCGGATTACCTCACGATGAGGTTACCGTTGGTGATGGTGAGGACGATGCTGACGGCGAAGATGACGGCCCTCCGTCCGGTAGAGTTTTGGAACAACCTCTACCGTCAGGTGGAAGTACTACGACAAATGAGAAAGTAAGAAGACTCTCACAAGTTTCCCAACTGCCAGACCCAGATGCACCGCCAAAGTCCCCTGTATCTGTCAGCACTCCGGCACCGACGACGGATAATCCTCATCCTGTCTTAAAGATATCTACGAGAACGACAACCCCACCAGGAGCACGTCCAAATGGTAAAGTGAAATCAACAGAAGATAGAGAGCTGGATGCTTTACGGGATCGGTTTGAAGCACTGCGACGCAGGTAGTATATGTATCTTAACTAGCACATAGGTGGAGTAGATTTTTTAATATTGTTAAGGTGCGTGTGCCGAGAGTTAGAGTTGAGCCTTTGCAAATAGCAGCAGCCCACACGATTATTTCATTATGCAATCTATTTCTATATTAACAAATATACAGTACTATTTAATTATAGTTTTCTTGCCGAGCCTATGTTTTGATATCTTCTCATAAGAATATTTCATACTTTTAATCACGCCCGCGGTAAGCAAACCTTTTCCAGTTTGGGCCAAACTTGGCCATGAAACTGTATACCGGATGGCCCTCGCAACCTCTGAAGAGAGGTTCATATCAGACGCAATTTGTCTGTCAAAGTCGGTACTGATACTTTTCACACTAGGATCATTCTTTTGCTGTATAGATTGGGACTTATCAAGCATTGCTAACTCTGGTAAATTGAATTTAGATGAATACCGGGCATAAATCTTTGATCTAAACTCGCTTGGTAATCTAAAGACCATATTACCTCTCTTCACTGGATTCATATCTTGAACTAAGCTGACAGCCTCGATTTTTTTATTATTATCCGGCACTGAAACGGTACTACTAGATGAGGCAATTGAGAGATTGGGCAAATCATCCATTAATGGAGAATAAAGCTTTCGGAAGTTCAAGAATTGGTTGGCCACAATGTTATGCACTTTATGTGGATTTTCACCGAACTGCATACGTGGATCGCCCATATATGACACTCCGGCAATCATTTTATACAATTCAAACTCACTGAATTTTTCTGGAAGTAATAATAACGACGTTCGCAACACACTAATCAAATTAGCTTGATTCACAAACCGGACTTTAGGCTCATCTCTCAAAATTTTAACAGGCTTGTGAAGCCTCCCTGCAAGATATAAAGTTTCCCAACCTTGTAAATCATCTAATAAAGTATCAATGTTTACCACCCCATACTTAATCTTCATTCCATTTATTTCAACGAATGGATTGAAGTAAACCCCGGACCCAATGTTATCTTGAATAAAACTAATAGCCCCTGATCCTAAGTATCGTAAAGACGAATAATGCTCCGGATATTGTTTCATATTCAATGAATGCCAATGCTCCGTATGACTAACTCCAAAGATCAAATCCACTTGAGGAATTGCTCCAGTATTATATGAAGATGATCCTTGGCTAAATACACCGCTACCATAAGCGAATGCATATCTTATTGGTGCTTTAAACTTCCACAGAGTATCTCTCAATTGCCGCCTAACTTTATCATCAATAGCAATATGCTGATTATAGCCAAACTCTTGAGGAAGATCGGAAAATTTTGAGATATTTCGATACGACCCAATGTTGCTATCAAGATAATGTGAATACCTTGACTCGTAAGATAATCCAGAATCTTCTGCCGGCTTGTCGGGCTTAACATTTAGTGCCTGCTCATCTTGATTTGGATGTAGCTCAGAATTAGAAGAAGATAATTTGGATTTGATAGATAAATTATCTCTATGCTTAAAATTAGATGGAGTACTCTTTGGATGTTCATCTTTAGCATTGTTCGTCTCTCGAAGTGACGAACTATGACGGGCGTTTCCCACGCGTGAGACAACTAGGGGCGAAACAACAACGACCATTGTATGGGCCATACAGACCATACTGCCCAATTGAAAGGGTCCTGCAATCTATAATTAAAGAATGTTAATAGGTTAACAAAGTCAATTAGACTAACAGCTGACCTACTACTTCTCGTGGTACACATTACACATTTCCCAGATCCTTCTTTAGAACTTACTTGAAACATGGCTCTAGAAACTAAAAATCCGCCTTATAAATAAGCGCAACAAAGATGGCTATTCGACAACAGAAGAACCATATATACAAAAAATCTTGAACAATTCGTGATTAAAAATGTTTCTTAAGTCCGTAGCCACAATTACCACCATCGATCTGTAAATCCGGGGGGGATTTGGTTGGCTCACTGACACATTATACACATAGGACTGAGTTGAACAGCAATAATCCACTTATGCCATATAACTATCATCATAATATTGACTTACGCCGCAATCGTCAGTATGATTTCAGCTTTATGCAGAAACTGCTTTCGACAAACCAAAAAGGTCATTCCGCTGTAAAATGCGGATTTAGCTCAGTTGGGAGAGCGCCAGACTGAAGTCAACTTCAGTTGTGATATCTGGAGGTCCTGTGTTCGATCCACAGAATTCGCAATTTCGTTTTTTTAAATTGTTTGACATATATATTTTTTTAATAACAATAATATTGTTTAGTTTATTTTGATATACTTGATTGACCTCAGTCGTTTATTTTTTTGTTTCACCAATATTATCTAAAAGATGCTTTATATTGTTATATTTATTGTTAAGAGAGACTGTCAACTGCGGTGTTTACTATGAAACCAATTGGACTCGCACCATTTCACCCTCATTGTATTCCATTCCGAAACGGCAACAATCGCACAACAGTTCTCCATAGTCTAATGAACATTTAGAAGAAGCCAGCTATTGAAATCGATAGTACTAAGAGGACTAACTATTAACAGAGAACTTTCAAACTTAGCTCAGGCAAGGATGAAATTCTTGTTATTGGACTTGGGACGTGGCTCTCTAAGTTGCTAGGGATTTGTTATTTGTGGGGAAGCAGCACAAGGAAAAGATATTGCGGCTGATAGGAGGAGTAAGCAGAGCAAGCTCCGAATCGTTGAATAGATGATAGACTGGTCAGCGATTTTTAAATTTCCCCGTTCAACTGGTATTTCTGATAATTGCAAAGTACTTCAGCGTTTCTACTTGGATTGTTTAAAGTTCTCCTCTATAAGAATAGATAACTAACTACAAATCGAAATATATAATAAATTAATAATGCTAAGCTAGCATTACAATTAGATATCGGAACGGGAATTACTATAGGGATGATGGTGTTTAGTGTCAAGGAAAAAAACTAGCTATTAATTAAGCCCACATCTGAGAGCAATCATAGAAGATGGAAACATAGAATGCAAAATGGTAGCAGGAATATTGTTTGTTATCACATCTTTCTACTACATATTTAAGAGATAGTTCATTTGTATATATATCTGCAACATTTCTTTGACCTTATTTCTCGGAATATTATATTTATGTAAATAAATACGGAACTCGCTGGGAAATAATGAACAGAAATCAGATCGGAAATTGTTTTTGGACTTCACCGAAGTGAGACTGCTGTTTGTTAGCCTTCGAGCAAATAAGACGTAGCTTTGTATAAAAAATATTATTATAAAGTATTAATGTAAATATAATATAAAAACATGCATGTCTTTTACTTTTTATCCCACTTGGTATATAGATCAAATAAGTGAGTGTAATATTTATTTCATGCTCCTGCTTGATATACATATTGAATAGTAATATCCCCCACCGTATTATATTGTAAGAAATGTTTTTTGAACTTAAATTAAAAGCTCATCAACAATCTAAACAATCTATATCGATAGTATATAATTGTTGAATGAAAAAAAGTGACCTAGGAATGATCTATAAAATTACGAAATATGTAATCTGTTTGATTTTCATTGCATTATATAAATTTAGTTAGATATTTATTTATTTGGAATGGTAAATATGTCGTGAATCCATGATCATAATAGATTTGCCGTCAACAGTGCAAGTATTCATTCATTCACTGCGTTAAAGCGAAAAACATATTTCTATAATTGTTTTTATATCAGATATACGATCGATCATCGGCGCTCGCTATCTGAGCAATATCATTCATTCACTATATAATCAGAATAGCGCGAATAACAGCTATATAACCCAACAAACGTTGTAGATAGTTATTCCATTCACAACCCTAAATATTTCGATTGAACCTATAAATAAATAAAAGTTCAATATAAGGAGTTCAGCTTGAAACATATATTGCAAACAATAATAAATATAACCTTTTAGTATATATATCTGTAACTTATTGTCAATATCATGCCGAATACGGTTCGTTTAATAATTTCAATATATATACTCCTCTATCTTTATTTAACGGATCATCAAAATGTTCAGTTTCTTAACATGATCATATTTTATGCATTTTATGTCTCTTAGATTAACAAATTTCTCGGTGTAACTTAATTATCGCACTCTTTTCTGCGATAGTTTAAGGCGGGATAAGTCTAGCACATTAATATAATACAGACTAGTGGTGTTTATATGGTTACATCTGTATTGAAAATTTGGTGTTGCTCACAGAAGTTTCAGTAAAATGATCTATCTATCTCCCTTATCATACAATATAAATTCATAGCTACAAAAGTCGAAAAGGAAATAATCTATGCACGCAAAATTAAATAGAGACCGTCCGTCATTTAATATCAAAAAAAAAAATATTGAAGGTTATTTTATATTATTAAAACGATAAGAATGTATACACAGACTTTTTTTTAACTAACTGTTGTAGTAGCATTGTATATATATATATATATATATATCGCTATAAATGAACATTTAAAATATGCGGCAGCTGAGAAAACGTGAAGTACTAAATGTTTGACTTCGATTGTTTATTAATTAATTTCATGTGGTAGGATTTCACTTTTATCGGCTTCGTTTATTTATTAGCTAGTTACTTTTCAGCACTAATATGGATGGAACATACTTAACTCCGTTTTATTTTGCTTGTGCCTTTACTTTACTGTCTGTTATCATTAAATTAGTTATTTAGCTTAAGTATTCCCAACTTGCCTGCCTATATTGAATAGAAGAAATATACACAAGATAAATATATATATCAATGATTCGCTCGCTGATCACACTATGAAAATTCTATATAGTAAGCTCGCCATATTTATCTATCTATGGGCTTTGAAATGACAGTTAACATTGTGCTCATTCTCAATTGAACATGAGAGCACTGAAGGATATTGCTCTGTATATTTTTTGTTATTGAGCCTGACCTGAGTTAAGGAACCAGAATGATGATGCCCCGCTGAGAAAGAATGTGTAAGTAACTATATATAGTACATTTGTTTTGAGTTATATTAGAGAATATTATATTGATTATATAAACTCAGATAGACATAAGTTGTAGTAAATAGTAGTAGAAAGTAGTAGCAACATAGATTGATAGATTGAAAAATGTTTGAAATTTTTTTTTTCTGGCTTTAGTAATGGAATAACTTGAAATTCCTATGATTAATACATGTATGGACAATCGCTAATTCATACGGAGGTAAATAAATAGATAGATATATATATATATAATTCGAATTCTTAGAAACAATATATATATATAATAAATATATATTTGAAAACGATAAGTCCAATTGCCTAGAAAGCCCTCACAAACACGGCGTATTTATTAAACCTACTATTGAATGAAGCATTATTGTTCCGTAGGAACCAATTCACTGTCCATATAGCAGTAGAAGTTGTTAATAATTTTGATTATACATACAGACAGGCATATAATGGTTATTTGTCGAGCCCCATTATTTTTATCCATAAATTGTTGATCATACAGTTCCTCCCAAACTAATCGAACAATTCTAAATAACTAAAAATAATTGGAAGAATGAATGCAATGCGTGCAAGAATGATAGATATATTCAATACATCTAAGGAATTTCACAATAAATACCTACGGCATATCATAAAAAGTTAAACTAAAAATAAAATAAAATAGTTTTTGCGTGCTGCTTGATGATCCTTGATTTTATTTCGATATGGAAGAAGTATCTTTAGCAAGAAATTTGGACTAATATATATGCATAGATTATATAGATAGACAAAAATTTGCAGTTTATTATTTCTTGAAGTCACAGGAATCATTATTTATTCTCGCTGTGGCTTGGTTTGTCTTTACATTATTATTATACAACAAGCGTGATGGACAAAAAAGAATTAAAGAGTAGTAGTAATTCATGATGATTCCTGTGCCTAATTTCTAACTCGTATAGTCAGCGACTTAATATAACATATTCACTATCGAAACTCGCATAAATGTTCGTTTGACAAGAAGCGCCGAATACGCTGTGCTGTTGTTAATGAAATCTTTTGTTTTATGCAAATAAATTTGCAATAGTACTACTACTACTACTACAACTAACTATCCATCATCATGTTAGTATATAAATATAAAGCTCCATATGAATTGGCGAAATTGTCTCGCTCTAGTCGACATTTTTTTGTAAAACTTTCAAAAACAATTCGAAAGTCAAAATGCAACAAAACATCTTTTCAATAATAGCTATTTATTTTCCTACTATCGTTGACCTTACGATTTTGGAAGATGAGAGTAGTATAAAATGTGATTATTGCTACTTGAACGAATTATATGTATTGTAGGAAAATAATAAAACTTGGATTCATTATGTAGGAATATAATAAGTGTACCTTTCCGGCGAGTAGAGCAGAGAATATCTAGCAACTACGACAACCAGATGTGCCCTAAACTGTTTATTCATGCTGATTAACAACAATAATGACGGCACTAGCAATGAATAATACAAATCGGAGACTAACTGCTTCGTTCTCTGGTCAACTCAACGATCCTAGTCATTCGTAGCAATGCCGCTCGAGACTATTGTCTGTAAATCGATTATCTTTTCAGGTTCATCACGAGTCAATTTCCATGTTTTTATGGAACCTGATTGGGTGTCAAGTTCAAACAACCGAAGGCGTCGTACATACCCACCGTAGCCAGCATATCCACCTTCTCCAACGGCACCACCATAGCAGAGCCAAATCTTTGATTCTTTCTCTTGACCTTGAGCTTTTGTGTCAAACATACAGTAATCATTCACATGATCATGACCGACAGAGACAACGGAAACCCCGATTTTAGCAAGGAGGTCTCTGGTACCTTGATCTGTAGATGGGGCCATAACTGCTTCGCGGAAATTACCTACTATAGGATTGACATCAGTCTTGCGATACTCTGGTAATGGAATATGAAAGAACGCCATTGATAGTGGGATATGGGTATAGTCTTTTTGCAACTCCTTTAATTTGGTATGTTCGTTTTCAATATATTTGAGTTGGCTCTCTTTAATATGATCATATGTGGAGCCTCCTTTGGGAAGTGTAATTTGACTATGAGAATCTAGAAAATAGAACGAAATAGCCGGATGGTCATTTTTTGGAGATAGCGCTTGAAGGATATAATTTCCAACGCCATCTATATCTTCAGGGCCTGCTTCAGATACAGAATACGGTAAACTTGCAACAATTGTCATAAGGCCCTCCTTATCTAATGACCCTTGATCATCATGATTGCCAAAAACCATTGCATATGGAATTTTTCGATAAATAAATGGAGCTGCAGCTTTGAGGATTGCTGTTTCAGCATCGGGAGCAGTATCTCCAAAGATTTGGTCACCAGTCATTACAACTAAATTTGGCTTTTCTTGATCTAGAATTTGCGTAACAAAATCTAAAGTTCGAGGATCCGCCAAACAGCCAGGAGCTGTTTCAGCCGGAAATGTATCACGGCATTCTCCCTCTCCAGTTGAAAGATGCAAATCGGCCACTTGCAAGATCTTAAATTTACCATCAGATCCAACCCTTAGTTTTGGCCGAGATGAAGAATCCATAGTTTTTTTGGCGCCCCTGCGAATAGTTATCCTGGGGAAAGTATTTTCACTTTCGGAATTCTTAAAGAGCGATCCAGTTTTAAGTGACCAACCGGGTCGAGGATCCACGCTGTCCTTCCCAAACAAAATATCGATTGCAGTCACTGACTTTGTGCTATGATGTTTACCATATTTTACCCAGATACCATTTTTTTCCTCCTTAAGCATCCATCCATACTTCTCGGCTTTGTGGCCGTCAACATCATTCAGAGCATCCTTGCTAGGACTTTTCTCTGGAGTTTCTGGATTACCTTTACCCAGAACATCATTGGCTACAGATATTGGAACTCCGTGTTCATTTACCTCATTAGAATGAGAAAGAGCAATATCCAAAATAACTTTCTGATTATCCTTAAGTTCTTCTTCCTCAATTCTTTTGACATAAACAAAACCTTTTCTTACCCATTTTGTTCGCAAATAAAGATTTTTGGGAATCCTATACCACCCGTTCGGCTCAGTACAACCTGAAACAGTTAAGCATGATTCAGTTCTGATATCAATAACCACGGCTGTTGGATGATGAAGTGGTAACCTCGTTTGTATTGAAGTAGGAAGGAAATTAAAATAAAAATCGACAAAAACAACAAAAAATGAAAGAATAAATATACAAATAGTCAACTTCAATAGTTGCCTTAACCACAGCCTGGGAAGTAGCGCCATGGTTTAGTATAAAATGTTTAATAATATATCTTGCCCAACAAGTGTTTACGCGAACATACCATTATTGATCTTAGCTGTCTGCCTCGTTTGCTTTACTTTAAGCCGCATATTGTTATCGTTATCAAAACATAAGAAGAAAAAGATATGATAGCTTCGGAGGCACGTTAAAATGCGTTAGAAGAATAATTTTATAATTGAAATAGACAATAATCATAGAATTTCAAGAACAAAATGCGGATAAAATATAAAACGGTAAGACTAGTTACATACAAAAACAAAAAAAAAGACATTAATAAGTTAAAAGGTCACATATGATGGTATATTGCATCGTAATACTGATATCAAGAAAAAAAACATCCTGCCTCGTTAGAAAGCGTCCGGAAGTCTCTCAATAACATATGAATGAGATCCAACACTCATCAGAGGAATGCCTGGCACTTTACGAATCCGTCTCTTTAGATCAGCATCATTGGTGGCCACAATATAACATTTATGTTGCATTATTCGATGAACTAAGCAATCATCTGCATATGTTCCCTTATGACTACAAGTCAGTCTTTGGACTCGTGGATCACGAGCCATCCTCAGGGCGATTCTATATTTTGGACCTAATTTTTCCAACTCTGCCATTACACAGTCAGTAACTATAGGTATACATCTCGCATACAGGGTATCCATCATTGCTCGCACTAAGTCTAACTTCTTTTGAATGCTGAAATTTATGAAATTAGTATCCACTAGTACTTGGTATGGAGGTTTTATAGCTTCATTATATTGGAAGAAAAGGGCCGACGATACTTGAGGAACTTCTTTAACTAGTTCTTGGTTCTTTTCAACAGGTTTCTGTTGCTCTTGATTTTTCTTGATTCGTTGGTCCTTCGATGTCATAACTCGCTTGACTTGAGCAAATTTCCGAGTCTTTTTGGCTTTGGCCATTATTTTGAAAAGTGTTCTTGGAAAATGAAAGGGGTCGGTGTACTGACTGGAAGTTGAGGTAGTTGAATCAAAAAAAAAAGTTCATAAGAGATCATTTCATACATGACCTTACCCTGGAAAAAATATTCGTATAAAGGTTTATCAAATTTAATTAAAAGTCACCGCCTTATCAACTAAGTCGATAGCTGTGTCGGTCACGCAGAGTAGGATAATGACACTCGGATAATACCATTCTAATCCTCACTATCCGCTTGAATGCCACTATCGTGATAATAACCATATAATTATTAATCGAGCATCTCTAGGGGATTGTTTGTATTTTTAGATTGCCGTAGCTGTTTGCTGATCTGATCTTGTACTCTACGACGGCTGTCACACTATGGCACTTTCGGGCGTAAGTAAGCAACTGTCTAAATTAATATTAATTCCGTAAATTTAACCCTTCAATTTGACTAACTTTATAATAGTGGAGGCAATTCAATTTTTTTGATCTCACCCCAATAAGAGATCCTTCGTCGCCTGATGATGGCCTGTTATACTCGGTAAGTAGGGATAGTCGGTCGCATATAAGCGATGAATGTCATTTTTAGTATTAACCTTTAGGACCCAAATGTCACCGCCATAGCTCCTGGAAAGGATACGATATTCCTTGCAACATCATCGGGCATAGTTAAAGAGTTTGATCAAAGCATTCGTTTGGTGCAGTCTTTCGTCGCTTATAACGAACCAGATTGGAATGTCACACATTTGAAATACCTTGATGGCACAAGCCTGTTAATGACTGTTGCCTCCAAACTAGGCCTGCCCCTAACGGTCCATTTGTGGAATTTGGAGAAGCTGGATAAGCAGTCAAATGCCCCACACTGCCATACTACAGTATCTGTAATGAACGGGCCTAATACGTTTCCTCTTACTGCTTTTTGCATCTCATCAGATTATTCTATCTTAGGATTTGGATTTGGTGATGGTACGGTTATACTTGTTCGCGGTGACATTGTACGGGATAGAGGATCAAGGCAGAGAGTCGTTTATCGTAGTACTTCGCCAATTACTGGATTGGAGTTTTATGAAGATACTGAACAGGGAACCAGTACGTTGATGGTGGCAACCGTTGGTCAGATTTTTACAGTGCCAACAACGGGGCGAAATTCTGGTAAACCAGATGTTATTCTAGATAAAAAGGGTGCTGCCCTTGGATGTGTCACTATAGATAAGGATACGAGTAGTATCAGTAAGAAACATAGACTAGTGGTAGCGAGAGAAAGTGAAATTGTATACTATACACCACGAATGAGGGGGGGTTCTTTGGCTATAAACATACCGAAGAAGTTTATCTTTGCATTCGGGCATTACTTCATTATCACTACTACTTCGCTTGCAGGCTCTTCGTCGTCTTCGACTAATAACTTTAGTAGTTTTGTTGGATCTGAGACTACTAGGTTGATAATAATCGACACACTGAATAATTTTATTGCATATAGTGGTCAAATTGCAGTAGGGGTGAAGTATATCTTCGTACAGTGGAATACCTTACATGTAGTAGGATCTGACGGTATTCTATATACCTTTAAAGAAAAGGATCTTGAGACTCGATTGGATATCCTAATACAAAGAAAGCTTTATGATATTGCTATTGAACTAGCCAAAAAAACGGAATGCACAGAGATAAAAATATTCGGTTTGGAAAAAGAATATGCCGACTTCTTATACAGCGAAGATCAATTATCTGATGCTCTTGATCATTACATTATATCTATTGACTTGGGCAACACGAGTCAGGTTATTTTGAAGTATCGTGATTCTCAGAATATTGATTTCCTTACAAGGTATCTTGAAGCTTTGCATAGCCGAGGATTGGCGACAAAGCAACATACCACACTGCTTTTCAACAGTTATGCAAAACTCAATAATCTGGACAAGTTGACGAAATTTGTAGAAGAGTCTCAGGGTCAATCTAATGTCGGTATTGATTATGAGACAGCTATAAGAATATGCCGCCAAGCTGGATATTACTCTTTAGCAGTTTATCTCGCTCAGCGAGCTGGGGATGCTGATCTGGCTGTTCAAATTAAACTGCGAGATTTAAAGGACTACAGAGGATGCTTGGATTATATAAAAAGTCTGGAAGTGAAAGATGCACTAAGAATCTTGATCCAATTTTCGAGAGAGTTGTTGGATATGTTTCCAGTAGATACGACTGCTTTACTGATAAGTCTGTTTACAGGAAAATTTTCGCCAGTCAAAATAAACTTGGACATTAGCACTAAGGATAGCTCAAATGATGACCGAGTTCCAGAGCAGGGCTCAATTACAGCCCCTGTTTTGCAAAGTTATAGAGCTCTGGTAAGTTATATGTCAAATGTTGGAAATGGTAGTGCGAATGAGCAATCTGGAGATATCAATAGTGTTGCGAGTGGTATAAATGGCCATGACGGTAGCATAAATGGTGGTATATCTTTAGATGCTATGCCGACCTATCAGCCTCCACGGCCACGACTTATCTTTTCCTCGTTTATCGACCATCCAAATGAATTTGTTATCTTTCTTGAAGCGTGTCTCGAATCTTATGATAAATTTGAGGCTAATGAGAAAGATCGATCAGACCTCCTCAGCACTCTATTCGAAATGTATCTAGCATTATCTCGTAAGGTAACTGATGAGGAAGAAAAAGTGAGGTGGGAACAAAAGGCAAAAGACGTAGCTATATCATCAAAAGATCGTATAGATAAGAACACCATTCTACTATTATCGCATTTAGTTTCGTACAGTGATGGAGAACTATTGACTAGAGGCGGTGAGGATGGTTTTGAGGTTAACTCATTTCGTGCTTGTATTGCAGCTGGTGATGTTAGGGGCGCAATTGGAGTCCTTCATGAATATGGGGATAGAGAACATGAGCTCTTCCCACTGGCCCTGAACTTTTTTGTTTCTTCTCGTTCGATACTGGATGAAGCTGGTCAAGAATTCAATTATGTACTCAACAAGATAAAGGAAGAACAAATAATGACGCCTTTGCAAGTTGTCCAAGCAATTAGCGTCAATTCGGTAGCAACAATTGGTCATGTTCGGGAATATCTAGTCGATCTGATAAATAGCGAAAAAGAAGAAATAGACCGCAATTCTAAACTAGCAGAATCCTATAGAAGTGAAACGGGCGTCAGAAAAGAGCAAATATACAAGTTATTACATGACCCTGCTATCATTCAGTATACTGTTTGCGGTTCTTGTGGGTCCACGCTAGACCTGCCTGCTGTTCACTTTAGATGTAAACATTCGTATCATGAGCGATGTCTGAACAATGCCTCAATTAGTGGAAACAGTGAGGTTGGTGGGTCGGATGAACCTTATTGTCCTCGATGTTTACCGGAACTTGAGGATATCAAGGCAATTAGACGTTCTCATGAAGATGTTGCTGATCGTAACGATCTGTTCGAAACTGCCTTGCATCATAGTGACAATAAATTCAAAGTTGTTACAGACTTCATCTCCCGTGGAGCCTTAACAGGTTAAGTATTGTTTTGTATTATATATATTATCAGCAAATTCAAATTTTACATTCTTCTCTATAAGTTACATACGCTTGACAGGAGTCAAACCCAACAGATTCATACCATTGCTGAGGACACGTCTAGCACTACTATATAGGGCCAAACGAGCCTGTGCAAGTTCTGGTTTTTGACCAGCAACCCACAAAATGTCATAACAGGAGGAGACACAATGGGTTAACTTGAATAAATAAGTTACCACAGTCGAGGGTTCTAAAGAACGAAGAGAGGCAAGTAAAATATCGGGGTATTGAGCCAAAACACGGACTAGCTCTTCAGCAATAGGTTCAGAGAGTAATGAGAAGTCAGCTTCACTTAATTTCTCCACATCAACCAGAGACTCGGCATTACGTTCCATAGAACATAAACGGGAATGTGCATATTGCAAATAGGCACCAGTATCACCTTCAAAAGAAAGCATTCTAGACCAATTAAAGGCATAATTGTTGATACGCTTAGCTTGCATATCTTGAATCATGACAGCAGCTATACCGATCAAATCAGCAATTTCGTCAGGATGTTGAACTTGAGAATATTTTGCCTCATTCTTCTTCATGACATCATGCATAGCATCCTTTGTTTCTTCCAAAATATTGTCAAGGAATACAACAGTTCCCTTACGAGTGGACATACCTTGAACCATACCAAAGTTAATGTGTTGCAATTTACTGGCCCATTCAAAACCCATAAGTTCAAGAATTTTGAAGAATTGGGCAGTGTGAAGATCTTGCTGAGAAGCAATAACGTAAATCATCTTGTCAAACTTGTACTTCTCATATCTGGCCATGGCTGCACCGACATCACGGGTGAGATAGAGACTGGTACCGTCCTTCTTTTGAACTATGGCCTTACCAAGTTTTTTATTGTAAGGAGTCAAGTCGATCAACTTTGCTCCCTGGTCTTCGATCAAAAGGTTCTTCTCTTCAAATAGTTTAGTGGCCCTTTCCATGGTTTCTTTGGATACTTGCGATTCGCCAGAGTATGAATCGTACTCGATATTGAGACGCTTATAAGTATCCTTATATTTAACAATAGACAGATCACGGAACTTTCTCCAAAGACCAAGAGATTCCTCATCGCCGTCCTCCATCTTCTTGAAATAGGCTCTTGCTTCATTATCGGTAGCAGAAGTAGGAGTGAAAACAGGTACAGTAGGAGTTGTAGGAACAGATGCAGTGATTCCTGCCTTCTTGTCGGCCTTCTTCTTCTCTTCAATGGCCTTTTTCTCTTCAGGGGTCTTTTCAACAAGTTTTCTTTCAGGGTGCTCATTATAATAGGCAGCAGCAGAAGCTTCTTTCTCAGCTTCAACGTCTTTATTAATACGAACGTAAACGTTGAAAAGATGATTAATTGGGTTGGCTTCCAGCTCTTCTTCAGATCCATAGCGTTTAAAGCCGACTGCTAAGATACCGAACTGTTTTCCCCAATCACCTAAATAATTCAATCGAACTACATTATAGCCCAACTTCTCATGCAAATTGGAAATAAATCCTCCAATGATGGTACTTCTCAAATGACCAGCATGAAATGGTTTAGCAATATTTGGAGAGCTGAATTCAATAACGGCTCTTTGGCCTTTTCCAATGTCAGAATTACCATAGTCATCGTTAAGCTTTAAAATATCCTTAAGGACTAAGTCATATAACACATTAGGGTTGAAGAAAAACTGGATGAAGGGACCATTAGGAACAACAGACTTGAGATATTTATTCTCAGGGAACTCAGCTGCCCACTTTTTCGCCAACTCAACAGGTGGGGTGCCCTTGACCCTCAAACGAGGAATGGGAATGACCAGATCACCACGGTCTGCGGTATTAGTCCACTCCAAAGCAGGGTAGACAATATCCCGAGAAACGCCAGTGAGCTTCGATAATTCTTCAGAAATATAAGATCGGAAGAGATCAAATGGGTTGTTGACAGGATTAGATCCGGGGAAAGGAGCAAATGAATCCCCGTTTAAACCCAAGCTGTTCAAACGATCAGTAAGAGCTTTTAATTCAGACATTCTAGGGGCTTGAAATATTAAGGAACCAGGTTCGTCTCTAGATATTGGATTGAATCCGTGGAATATTTTACTTGTAGAAAAAGGACGAACAATAATTGATAGAACTTCTGTTGGTAATCTTTGTTTTAGCAGTGAAGATCCAGATTTAAACGATAAACGGCAGAAAGCCATAAACAATTATGAATATCTTATTAGCGCTTTCTTTCTGTCGAATTCTTTTAAGATAAAAAGAATCTAGTTCTTAAAATCTTAGACAAATCTCGATGAGTGTTCAAAATTACCTCCGAAACACAATATAGATTAATTGTTATTTCGAATATAAACTACTGTATAGAAAAAATTATTAGAGTCATGCTTGAAATAGCCATGTACGGCGTCAATTCTCCATCACGTGATGTATGCAGGGACTATCTCCTGCGAAGCGATTACTTGACATGTTTAAGTAAGATGAAAATCCTGAGAAGTTACCGTAAATAGAGACAGGACAATTCGATATTTATAATGGCGGTTAATTCGTTGTTCGACATACTGGCATGGTTAGTTCTTCTGTATAAGGATAGACTAGAAAGTACTGGTTCATCCGTATTCCGGCTAAGGTATGTTATAACACTTACCGTGTATAAGCTATATCGGCTAGTATATTGTTATTTTAGTGGTGGCTTGAGTCGGATTGACATTCTGAATTCGAGTATTAAGGATATAGATACCACAGGGACTGAAGCTGTAAGAACTGCCATCTGTAATGTTTTGGCTCATTCTGAGTTGCAATCAACTGCAGCTACTGGTGCTGTGACATCATTGTTAGATGATAATGCTACAACACCGCTGTTGAGGCCTACAGCGAAGGGAAGCGCGAGACCCAGCTCTGATATTTCTGGGATATCAGACATCTTTCGAACTGCAGTAGATGCTTCATGTGATCAAGTCTTGGAGTTATCCTCGGAAACGACTACGTGGAGTGATAGCGAAAAGAAGTTTCTAGAAATGTATGATTCTGTATTTCATAACTCAAAGGACAACGATATAGATAGTGAAGAACCTCCCCTATATTTCACTCGTTCTCACCGCCGCGAAAAGATATCAGATCCAATAGAAGTGAAAGAAAGACATTCTATACCTAGCCCTCCACCGAATCCTGGTAGTAGAGGAAGTATTAACTGGGTTTCTCTTGGCTTTCAAGGATCGGATCCATCTAGCGATTTTAGAGGAAGTGGGAAATTCGGGCTTGAATCCTTCTACCAATTCTGCGCTGTGATACACCCAGGTCTGCTTGCTAGAACATTAATGGCCCAATCTGGATCTTTCCATGTTGGTCCCTTGGACGTTTCAAAACCATGGTATTCTGTTGCACTAGTATCTATACATCTGAGCCAGTTTTTGTTAAGTCTATTAAAGCGACCTTCTGCTCGTCCAGCATTTTATCGAGGAGTTTTAACTTCAATCCCGTCAGACGAGTTAAAAACTGGTTCACCATCGAATAAATGGATTCAAAATGCTATTTACACGCTACATTCTACGCTGCTAATTAAATTTCATAGACAGTGGTTGCACTCAGTTGCGACTGGTGAAGTTAAAAGCGTTATGGACACCGAGTCATTTCTAGATAAATTCCAGTCCCGTATTGAGCCATGGATTTGGAATGGATTTCCTTGGAATGTCGACCCCGAAGATATATTTGAAATATTGGATTTAAGTTAATAACTATTCCTGTATATGCAAACATTTTATATACTTAACTTTTTTACATCAACGAACTCATAAGAATAGCTTCAACAAGTTCGCCTCTTTCAAGTTTAGTTGTATTTCGATCCGTTGACGACGGAAGACATAGCAGTCCGTTTGCTCCAGACATACTGCCCACTCTACTGCTTCTCTGACCGCCAGTGCTGGAAGCTACTAGAGTGCCTTCAGCACTTTGGTTGACGAAAACACGGTGATATTCTGGCCTAAGATCAAGATTTACTGTTTCGCTCAACTTTACTTTCACAGTCGGCAAATTGAACTGACCAGGTCCCTTGCCCGACCATAGTCGAAGACAAGGTAGGACAAACAAATGGAAGGTCACTAATGCTGAAGCAGGATTACCAGGAAGGCCGAATATCAACCCTTTTTTGAAACTTCCAAAGGTGGTTGGCTTTCCAGGCTTCATAGCAACTCTGCCAAAATGAATTTGGCCATCTAGTGCCCGTTCGATAGTGGGTTTCAATAGATCTAATTCTCCCATAGAAACACCACCGGTAGTTATGACCAAGTCAACTCCTTTGTCAGAGTAGGCGGCCCTAATTGAAGACTCGAGATAAGTAGCAACATCTTGAACTATCCCTAGATCTATTACTTCGAAATTCCAACCCTTGCATGCTGCAATTATTGATGGTCTGTTGCTATCCCATATCTGACCTCCATGAAGTGGAGCACCCGATGGCTCAACAACTTCATCGCCAGTAGACATCACACCAACAACTGGTTTACGATAAACCTTTATCATCTCGCGACCAATACTCGCTAGTAGTCCAACCTCTCCTCCAATAGTGGTAATCTCCGTTCCTTTTCCAATAATCAAGTCTCCAATCTTAACATCGCTACCAGGTTCTCTAATATTGTCTCCCTCTTCAACAGTTCCAGATATGTTGATGAAAATTTTATCTTCTTCTTCCTTTCCATCAAGCCCGATTTTAGTAGATTCTATGCAAGTATTCTCTACAGGAATAACCGCAAATGTCCCCTCTGGGATAGGTGCTCCAGTTGTAACTCGACTAATCGTATTGGGTTCCAGCTGGCTAGATGCAACCGTGGAATTTGCGTGTGAAACATTGGAGACTCGATAAGTTTCTGGGAAATTATAATTTCCTACAGCATAACCATCCACAATACTAGCCCGATATCCAGGAACATTCACTTCAGAGGTCACATCTTCCGCTAAAACGTATCCTGTTAGATTGAGTTTGATGCTTCGGACTTCAATAACACATTCAGGAACTGTCTTCTTTATAATATCCAAAGCTTCGTTGACAGGTACCATTGGATAAGGCGATGACCTTGCCCGTTCTGTGACAGGAAGAGAAAGGTCATTCGACATTTTGTAAAATTTTGGACCCTGATGAGAGGCATGGCTATGGCCATGTCCATGTCCGTGCCCGTGAGCATGACCATGACTATGGCCATGATTAGTATTTTTATGTCCGCGACTTCCATATCCGTGTACTTGTCCATGGTCAGGTTCAGTAGTTGAACTTGGGCCACTATGGCGAACTGTATCTCCTTTGACCAGATCGATGGCATGAGGGAGAACAGACAGTAATGAAATGAGATTTTCACTCGCCCCTTTTGGTGATCCTGGTAAAGTCACGACGATGGTATTTCCAATTGTTCCGGCAACTGGCCTCGAAAGCACAGCCATTGGGGTGATTCTTAATGAATCCTGAATCATCAATTGAACTAGTCCCGGGGCTTTGCGCTCCAACAGAGTCTCGATGGCTTCAGGAGTAACATCTCTCGGGCCAAACCCGGTTCCTCCTGAAGTTAATATCAGATCGACATCTCCCTTTTTGAGCAGAGATGTAACTTCAGATTGGATAGAGAGCCTATCATCAGGAACAATCGAAGTGCCATTCAAGAAATACTCCTTTGACCGGATTTTGATGATCTCCTTTATGGCCGGAATTACCCGGTCCTTTGACGGGACTTTAGAACATGTGTCAGAGACAACTATTAAATGAATGGAGTACATATCTAAGTAAGATGCCAGGATAGCAATGAAATGAATTAACCGCTATCATGTCGAAGTTAAAATGGTATTTTGATTAGATCCAGCCGTCTGGATGTTGCATGATATGATCTGCATGTAGTGCTACAATCATTGTTTAGGATCTTCATAGGAGCTACCAAACTTTTGATTGACTGATAGTAAATTTACAAAATGGCATTCCCAATTCAGATAAGAAGAACCTTCGGAGTACGCCTACTATCATGGACAGATAACACTGAGGGTTGATAAAGTAAATGGATATTTTTCTGAAAGAGCGGGGATTGTGTTACTTGAGACGATTGTTACGCTTAAGTTTATATTTATTCTATATTTACTAGCTACAAGGTACTCAGAGTGGTTAACTAATTTTCCTGCTCTAGATATATTTGAAATTATATAGACAGGATTTCTGACTTAGGAAGAACCGTTCTTTTGTTTATCCGAATTGCACGATCTGTGTGTGTGGGCTCAGGTCAGGTTGTTGCCTCATGGCGATCTCAGGATTCTCACCACACTCGCTTCCCATAGATAAAGCCTGCCACATACATATATTAAATGTCATTTCAATAGAGAATGAAAATTGAAGATTCGAACGCGAATGGGCCTATGATTTGTTATACTCCGACGAAACTCCTATACACTTGGCTAACCCAATTTAAATACCCGTTTCTCTAAATTATAAACTAAAATAAAACTAATATACAAGTAATATATTCTACTAATTTTAAGCTTATCAGGGATATCTGTAATCTAGACACGCCGTCTGCAAGATAACGATGTAAGTTTGTGAATATGCAAACCGACGCCAGATAACGAATTGTAGCTTGTGAGCTCCTCATTATTTATGGCTATTGCCGAATGGCGGGAAATAAAAACTTTAATTAGTTAGTAATAGGCACTCAGATCATATGCTTCTTCTGTCTATCTATGTACATAAATAATAAAGGGTTTGTTTTCTTTTTCAATCAGGAAGCTGCTAGCGTTGATGTTTCATATTGTGGCTATTCATTCGGAGGTCCGCAGCCATATGATGATTATCGTAAGGTATTGTGTTATCAGGGCCCATAGATTATAATTCTTATCGACTGATCTATACGTGTAGCCATGGCCAGTTCGTGTGGCTATTCATGAAACCTATATATAGTCCCGACCATAACTCTAATCGTTGATACAAAAATCTGAAGTCTATCATTGTAGTAAAAATGAGCTCGGAAGACTATGGTAAAGAGAAGCAGACCACTATCGTCGAATATGACGTAGGGGTGGGCGAAGTGTCCTCTATTGAGATTACGGACTATTTCAAAGAAGAGCAGCGTCTTCAGAAAGGTCTTGAGCAAAGACATATCCAGATGATTGCTTTGGTCGGTGTCATTGGAACAGGTCTTTTCTTATACTCAGGATCCGCTCTTCAACAGGCTGGACCCTTAGGTATGCTGTTGGCTTATTTGACAGTAGCTATTATTGTTTCTTTCAACCAAATGGCAATGGCCGAGACAGCAGCTTTCATGCCTTCTACTGCCAGTAGTATTCGTCAATCCGCACATTTCATTGACCCAGCTGCCTCATTTGCTTTCGGATGGCTTCAGATGTGGTCAAGCGTCGTACCTTCTGAATTTGTTGCAACTGCTGTTATTGTAGGTTACTGGAGTAGCCTTAGTCCTGGTATCTGGATCACTGTCTTCATGGTTCTCTCAGTTCTCTCTAACTCATGGTCAGTAAGAGTATATGGAGAACTAGAATTTTTCTTTGCTATTTTAAAGATCCTTCTCATTCTCGGACTGATAGTGGCTGGTTTGGTTGTCGACCTTGGCGGTGTTCCAGGCCAACCGAGACTAGGATTTCATTATTGGAAAGACCCTGGTGTATTTGCTTCGTATATGAAGCCGGGTTCTGCTGGTAGCGCGATTGGTTTCTTCAACGTTTTAAGTGGTGCAGTGTATTCGTTCGGAGGAGTTCAAAACATTGCCTTCCTCAGTGGTGAAACTAAGAATCCAAGACGTAACATCCCCAAGGCGGCAAAGCGTATTTTGTACAGAGTTGTTGGCTTCTATATGGTCACTCTTTTTATCATGTCGTTAATTGTTCCATCCAATAGTCCTGCCATTTCTAATGGTGCCGGTAACGCTTCTGGATCTCCATTTGTAGTTGCTTTTCAATTAGCGGGTATCAAAGCTTTGCCAAGTATTATCAACGCGGTTGTTCTAACTTCCGCATGGTCAGCTGCTAACACAGGGTTAGTTGGTGGTTCCCGTACTCTGTTTTCCTTAGCTAATAATGGTCAAGCTCCCAAAATCTTCTTGAAGACAAATAAACGAGGTTTACCTTGGGTCGGAATGATCGTTTGTATCATATTCATGCCTCTGGCATATATGACCCTTGGAAGCTCTTCGTCTACAGTATTTGGCTACTTAGTAAGTGTGACATCATCTATTCTTCTTATTCAGTGGGTACTGATCAGTGCCATTCACTATCGATTAAACAAGGCTCTTGAAGTACAAGGGTATTCCAGAGCAGACCTGCCATTCCACTTGAGAGGAGGAAAGTACATGGGAGTCATTTCTGGAATCGCTTCCTTCATTATGTTGGTTATTGGTGGCTTCACTATCTTTATTAAATGGGATGTTGGTACTTTTGTTAGCGCTTACGTTACGATTCCTCTATTTGTGGCCTTCTTTTTCTTCTGGAAATATTTCAAGAAGACTACCTGGATTAAATATGAAGATATTGATTTGAAATCACTCTTCAACGATGTTGCAGTTAATCCTGAGCCTGTTGATGAACCTTTAAAAGGTTGGAAGAGACTTCAGTTTCTTTGGTCATGATGCGTGTACGAATGTTAGTTATGTATGTTATGTATTTGACATAATTGAGATATATTTTTGGAGTTAAGAGATGAGGACTAATTATCTGAACGAATTTATATAAGTTCAGAATGACACTAGTTGGGTTTGAAGAGGACAGAATTGGCCATGAAGATTTAGTTCCATGAATATGGAAATATATATTACACTTTGGTGGTTTACACAACGATTAGATAGCGGCAAGGGTGTTTCGCCGATCGTTCCTATTTAGTAGTGCTAGCTAATATTCGTCGAATGGATGTCTAACTAACTCCCCATGTCTCCTCGTGTCGTTTAGTAAGCCCAGCCATTCAGTTAATCTTTTTTCTCTTCTTCACCTTTATTCTAAAATAAAAACCACTATTTAGATCGCATCTCACAAAAGTGTGTTTTAGAATATTTTTTCAGAGCGCTCATAACCGGTCATTATTGGCTGTCTTCGCGGTATCTACGCGTCCAAAGTTTCATTCTCTCATTATAAGTCAAAATCCGACCTCTTTCTACCTCATGGAACTAATGTCAGAAGAAGACCCAATTCAAGTGACCGAAGACTTTCAGCCAGCTCAGGGCACAGTTTCTGAGGTACTTGAAACTCCCCCTGTTATTGCAGATAGAGACGAACTGTCTACATCGGTTACGGTCCCTCTAGCTCGTGTGAAGCGAATCATCAAACAGGATGATGATATTGTGAACATTGCGTCGAGTGGTGTTTTCGCCATGGCCGCTGCATCGGTAAGTAGTATCTGTCTTGGACTGCCAATGGCTGATCCAGTTTTTCTCTACTAACATTTCCTTCAGGAGCTATTTGTACAATATTTCACTGAAAAAGCTCTGCTAGCAGCACGCGGAAACCGACATAAGAAGATCGTATATGGAGACTTTGCTCAGGCTGTGTCTCAGAATGACGAATTAGAATTCCTTTCCAGTCTGGTTCCTACGACTGTGCCGTTCAAGATGGTTAAAAGCAGAGAACCATTTACTACTGCTGCTCCCAAGAAGGGCATGAGTAAGGGCCAGACCACATTAAGTGTTGGCAAATCAAGTAAAAAGACTTCTTCCATGGCCGGTAGTGGCTCTCCTGCTACTTCCGGTGCCACAGATCTGGCATCTCCTGTCCCTGGTAATATCTCTATTACGTCCGATCCTGATCATGGAGAAAGTGAAAATACTCCCACAAACGAAAATGTTCAAGCAGATGTGTCCATGGCGGACCATTCTTTATCTACCGAGCCCGAGATGCACTCTTCTGATAATGAAATGAAAGACTAGCCTTCCTGTGTTGTATCTTAATTTATTTATTTGTTCTTTTATATCTGTGTGTCTGTTCTGGCTGGGCTCTGCCCCGACAATCAATATATCTTGCTTCTCTATAGCTTTGAACGCATTGTCAAGAACTGGCAAAGGCGTCTATGGTTAAGCTGAAAATTCGCGCAATTCAATCCTTCAGGAACCAGATCTAGTTTGTATAATACCGTTTGGTGAAGCATCAGTAAAGGCGGCATATTCACTAGATTCACTCCTGTGCTTCTTTGTACCGCTTAATGTCAGTATCTGTAAAATAATTAGTCATTGGAAAGAGTAATCTAATATTTAACCTCAACCGAATCGCACTGAACGCTCGGTTTTTCATACCATCCAACTAATTGACGAAAAATCCTGCGGACATTTCGTGCAGCGCCCATCGCTACCTCTACCGTGTCCGCATTACTGCTACCTCACGATTCTTGATGTCGAAGCCAACTAGGGTCTAACTAGCCCATACTAAGCATTGGCTAGGGAAAATTGCATATTAACATTATCTGGTCCCCAGAGCCCTAGTGCAAATTACTCGACTCCAAGTTAGGTTGTTGGAGATGACGCCTAGACGTCAGGTAACATCATGAAAACAGTATGTTTCCAATATACAAAAAAAAGACGCATGCTAACTTTGCTGCCAACTTCTGCTGTTGACTACGAGACGGAGATGGTAGCCAAATTGGATATCGTTGCTTTCAAATGCAAGCGGCATTTTTAATATCGATGATTGTCCTTTTGTATAAATAGGGCTTGTGTTCTGATCAGAAGATGAACGACTTTTCTACTCAATCAGAAATCCATCAGTCGCTACAGTTACATTTATAAAAGATGACAACCACTTCTACCACACCTGTTTCATTCACACCTATTAAAGTAGGTTCTCCGAATCTTCAGCGCCCTTGACGAGATTCAGAACCTCAAACCATATCTGACCAGAACCTTTTCGCAGACTACTATGAACAAAGAGCTACCAGACCTGGTACATTGATGGTAACTGAGGCTACTCTTATTACTTCTCAAGCTGGTAGATATGACAAAGTGCCTAGTATTTGGTGTGAAGAGCAGGTCCAATGCTGGGAGAGAGTTTTGGACAAAATTTACAGAAAAGTTCGTTCGTTTGCTTACAATTATGGGCATAGGGAAGAGCAGCTCACATGCTTGTAGCTGAAAATGAGGGACTTAAAAGCGGAGTAGTTACTGCTTCTGATGTTCCTATTAGTGAAACCCGTGACGTTCCTCGTGAGTTGACCAATGACGAGATGAAGGAACATGTCGCACTTTTTGCCTAGGCAGCCAAGATAGTCATTGAAGCAGGTGATGATGGTATAAAAATCCGTGATGCAAATGGCTATCTTCTTGATCAATTCTTGCATAAGCACACCAATCGTTGTACTGATCAATTGAAATTCGCGGATGGTTCAGTTTCGAGGTTGTCGATGGCTTAATTGAGGCTGTCGGTGCTGAAAAGGTTGCAGTTTGATTATCACCATTCGGTCAATTCAGGTCCTACTCCCATTCCTCAATGTCCTATTTAAAATAGCAGAGCTTGAAAGACGACGAGCTCAGCAAGGAGATAGGTTGGCATATATTCGTCATGTCGAATCTCGTGTTTTTTTAAAGGCTTTGAAAAAATCGAGTACACAGGTAGTAATGAGTTAGCTCGTAATATTTGGCAAGAGGTTCTAGACAGACCGGTGGACTTGTTAACTGTGCCGAAGAATGTACCGATAGTGATCCAAATACTATAGTTACACTTGGCAGACACTTCTTAAATACACTACATATATGTTTTATAGGACTTTTAACGGGGTTGTAATTATCATTATTTTAACAGTATTCAGTTACAATTGAAATTGTTTGCCATCAAAGACTGTGTTTACTTCGACGAATCGACACGTGACATGTACAACCCGCCGACACACCCGCGACGCTACCTCGGCGGCTACAGCATACGGCTCACAGTAATGCCAATTTCAACCAATCAAATCCCCTGCAGTTTACTTTACAAGAGGAACTTTACATTTTCACCCATTTTGCGTCTCTCGATAATCTACAACCTATTGGACATATTTTTTGTTTCATAATTAGATTCTTCAACGAAGTGATTTTTTTTTTAATTTTTTTTTGTGTTTTGATTTGACAATTCAAGGCAAACACATTGAAATAATCCTAAAAACAAAAAAAAAATTTCAGCAACCCATCATGAACACCTTCCTTCGTGCTGCATCAAATGCTTCAAGAGCAGCATTGAGATGTTCTCAACAATCTAGAACCAGTGCAATTGCTTCCATCAGTGGATCCAACCGATTCATCTCCTCAAATAATAAGCCAGTCGGCGGTGCTTCATCCTATAAGGTTCCAGATTTCACTCCTTATATGAAAGAAAACCGTAATGAGGACTCTAACAGAGTATTCAATTATTTCATGGTAGGAACTATGGGTGTCATTAGTGCCGCTGCTGCTCGTGCCACAGTCCAAGATTTCTTGACCACCATGTCTGCTTCAGCGGACGTTTTAGCTTTGGCTAAGGTCGAAGTTGCTCTTGGTAACATTCCCGAGGGAAAAAATATCATTGTTAAATGGAGAGGTAAACCAGTGTTTATTCGTCATAGAACTGCTTCGGAGATCCACGAAGCAAACGAAGTCAATGTCAGTTCATTGCGTGATCCTGAAACAGACGACCAACGTGTCAAGACTCCAGAATGGCTTGTCATGGTCGGTATCTGTACACATCTAGGTTGTGTGCCAATTGGAGAATCCGGCGATTATGGTGGATGGTTCTGTCCTTGCCACGGTTCTCACTATGATATCTCTGGACGTATTCGTAAGGGACCTGCTCCTTTGAATTTGGAAATTCCTGACTATGAATTTATTGATAACAATGAAAAGGTTATCATTGGTTAAACGGAAACTAAACTCCAAAAAAACTAAATATATAGACAAAGTTTTTTATTGTCATTTAGCATTTAAAAATGTATTCATTTTAATTATTTCTTTATTTCTGGTTCTGGTGTCGGAGGTGTGGTGCTGACCCTGGACTCTGTCCGTGGCCCATTAATATTTGCAGTGCTGGTAATGAGAAATATACGTACGCGATGCGATAGGCGATATGTTCGGTATCAACATCAACTCTCTATGTGTCTTGTGTCCATTGAATGTTTCTATTTTGTCAATCATACACGTATAGCTACAGTCTATTAAACGGAATATACACACTACCAATTTCACTGACCATAGCTGTCTATTTAAATAATGAACTCCTCCATTCATTAATCCAAATCTACATCTGATCGCGCCTGTTTTGGGGCTCATCCAACAATGTATCTTACTGCAGATAAAACCCAGGTTAGGGTACTCCTGTCAAGTTATAAATTTCAAATAACGCAAGCTGAAATTTTTCTACCTTTTGATTATTTCTACAGTACGACCTTTCAATGTTGAAATATAAATGTAAGTCTGCACTGCTGATTAGTGAATGGTTCCACAGTTCTTTTCTTTTATGATGACATTTTGTTATTGATGCTGGAGTTTTCTTTAGGAGAAATTCTTTAGAACCTATGACGGCTCAAATTATAGACTACAACGGTATCTGAAAAATCAAAAGAACATGGACATTTCTTGAACCTCTTCATTATTGGCATCTCTAGAGCTTCAACTAACAATATAGTCATCATATCCTGATGAAAAAGAGCCTTAATCAAATATATGGTTCTCCGCTGCCTTTAAAAGTGCGGCCATTGCCGCCAATCATCCCTCACAATCCACTATCATGGGCTCATTGGTTATACGAGTATTGGTTTCCTTGTCCTGAGGACAAAGTCTCTTGCGTTGGTAGTTTGCATGTGTCATATTCGTGCTCTTCTGAAGATGCTATATATGTGAAAGTCGATGATGCCAAGCATATTGATTTACTATGGTCTATGGGTTTCTTTGGCAAAGGGACCTTGAGTCGTAGTGAGCCCAGTTGGTATATTCGTAGTGCAAGAAGACTAGGGCTAGAGGGTGGTGATAAGTTGACTTCAGAGGATATTACCTCTCTCAGAAGAGAAGAGAGAAAGAAGTTTAAACAGGAAAGGGCCAAAGCTGAAGAAGAAGAGCTTGAGAGAAGAAAGATGCTGGATCAGGAAAAGCTAGCGGAAAGATTTGAATCGCCTGATACTGACAGTGTCATTGTGCAAGAAACTGAAACCGAAACTCTCCCAGCTCCGGAGACTGGCTCATTGCCGGACCGTCAGGATTTGACGACGGAAACCAATTCCACGCAAACTCCCCAATCGGCTTCCCAATCTCCCGCATCCTCTCAATCTTCTTCCCCTTTTATCCGTTCCGAAGACCAGGCGATAATTGATTCCGATAATAAACTTATTCAGCAAGAATATCTTCAACTGATGCCAGTAGAAGCATTCTTCTTGACTTATGCTCTTGGCGTATTACGAGTTGTCGATGCTACTACAGGCAAGACTCTATCACCTGAGCAATTGTGTCGACGGTTTGTATCGCATGACTGTCGATTCATCTCTGACTATGTTGTATATCATCATTATCGTTCTCTTGGATGGTGTGTCCGATCAGGCGTGAAATTCGGCTCTGATATACTTCTCTATAAAAGAGGACCACCATTCTCTCATGCTGAGTTTGCTATCCGAATTCTGTCGTCACCACATGAAGAGCAGCAGGAGTGGTGGTGGAATACTAGTATTGGTAGAGTTATCGGTGGAGTTAAAAAGACTCTGGTCTTCTGTTACGTACAGGGAGATAATGAGAAAAATGCGGCTGCTGTTTTGGACAAAGAAACAGACTTCTTCAACATTAAAGAGATTCTTGAATCTTATAAAATTCGAGAGGTCGTCTATAGAAGATGGATTGCGACCCGTAATAGAGATTAACGTGACGTACAGCTAGGCTTCTAGTTTTTTTTTATATATATTTATTATTCTTCAGTTATTTATTTGAAATGCACTTTTCTAATCCATAAACTACCGTCCATCAAACTTTTCCTTCCCAGGCTTGGTTAACAAATGAACAATCCCTACCCCCCTTCTCTGGCTTCGACAGGCAAACATAGTTTTTCTTATCTGGTAACACGCATTTTAATTCTGATGCAGGGAACGGACATGGGCATTGAACATATGAATCAACACAAGTTAAAGTGTCCTGGCACAAAAATTTATCACATCCGTCTGATGAATTAGTTAGTTCCCTGACAATTTGCACATACTTCACCAGTTATCTTTTACTTACGTCTGTCATACTCATGCTCGAGCCAATTTGAGTCTTCAGGCATATCGTTATGAGGATCTGGTGCCTGTTGCTGCTGTTGTTGTTGGTGGAACATATGTTCAAAAATATTCCCGAACTGGGCGGAAACAACCGAGATTAAACAAAAGAGAATCACAGCAATCCTTGGAATCATGATTTAGGAGTAGTATTAATCGAAACGAATAGGATTCAAGAATTATGACTGTGGTTGATTTGATGATTTATATGTGCATACACGGTGGAACTTTTCATTCAACGCCGTATCAAAAAAGGCGGTTGCGAAAAAAGTAGCAGAAACTAAGATATATTGATAGAGCCAATACGGAGATGACGAAGTTAGAGAAATAAACAAAAGTCAATTAAAGCGGACTAAGTTGCTCAATATGAATTGTATCCATACAACCAGAATCACATACGAAGAGGATCGGATGAATGAGGGACATTCCCAAGAGAAGCCGGACATTATGCATATGTGAACAGGCCAGTTGTCGATCGTTTGAACTTGAACTCTCTAAAACCCAGATATAGAACATTCAATAGATAAGATAGCCGAAAAAGTCATGGAAATCGATTCAGAGTCAGCACAGTTACTGCTAGATGATGAACAGCAGCAACCTAGTAGATTAAATGGGCGCAAGGCCACGGTAAGTAATAGAACGAGCTAAACAGCGTCCAGATCCAAGTTTTAACCACTTCAAGATATACACCATTCTGCCTGTATACTCATTACTATCTGTTGCGACGTTTATGTTGAGTCCGGTAAAAATCAATTGGGCAGTATCTCTAGTCTGTAGAGATCATTATTCAGAAGAATTGAATTACAGTGATGCGAGATGCCAGGAACCAAACATCCAATCGGTGGTTACTCAATATACTGCGATATGTTCACTTGTAGGAGGTATTTTAGGTATGTATCATACCAGCCTATATGGATTTTACATAAAATCTAACATAGTCAGGTCTTTATCTTTTACCAATGTTTTCAAAACTATCAGATGGAATCGGTCGTACTGTTGTTCTCGCCGTTTTCGTTATCGGAGATATGCTTCTATTGGGCTTCATGGCCATGACTTTAAAGTGGTGGGTAATATTCAGTTATAAATGGATTCTTTTTAGTTATATTTTGACTGGTGCATTCGGGTCGGCGGTTTTGCCAACGGTATTAGTTTCTTCGTACGTAACCGACTCGGTGGAACCCCAGAATCGTACTACCGCAATGGGCTACGTTACCGCTTGTACATTAGTAGGAAAAGCTCTAGGGCCGTTTATTAGCAGCCAAGTCATTCAGAAAACAAATGGAAACTTGATTGGAGTAACACTTGTTGCACTTCTATTTGACCTTGGTGCAATGTTATGTTTGCTTTGGACGCCAGAGTCGAAACAAACTTTAACTGGATACCAAGTGGATGCAAATGAAACTGGACGCAGCAGTCGACTTATCGAGATGGTGAACAAGCTGAATATCCTGCGACCGTTATATTCCATATGGAATATTGCCAAAACACAACCATTATTGGTAAAGAAGAATATTCTCATTTTAATCTCGATAGATTTGATCTATGAGATTATTATCAGTGGGAGATCTAACATTGCGGTTTTGTATCCAGAAATGAAGTTTTCCTGGTCTGCAGTCGAAGTTGGATATCTTCAGTCAGCTACAGCAGTATGGAGAATTATATTGCTGGTGGTCTTGGTGCCCATAGGCGTACGCCTACTGCAGCGACTCTACAATGAAGGTGGTACTAAGGACCTCATATATAATGAAGAAGGAACGAAATCTATTCATGGCATAAGCCATAGTCAAGTAGCAATTATCGGAGGAGGCAACTTCTTGGAAACCATTGGCTATACAGGTTATGGGATAGCACATAATGGTTTCCAATATGCAGTTTCCTATTTTATTGCAACCACCGGCGTAATGGCCAAACCAACCGTTCAATCGGGATTAATGAATCTCGTTCCTCCAGAGAGAGTGGGCGAATTTCTTGGTGCTAAAGGAGTACTAGATGGGGTTATTGGCATTGCATTTTCTAGTATTGGATTGAGTTTCTATTCGTACACCGTCGCGTGGAAGCCTGAAGTTATCTTTTACGTTTGCGCAGCTGGATATTTGATAGTTGTTCTACTAAGTTTCCGTCTCAGTGCTAGGATATAGGCGCCAGAGGCTAACCTTAGATGAGTCCGAGCAGAGCCCAACTACTATAGTAATATAAATATAAACATAGATCTATAACCAAAACAAAAAAATTGTTATCTATTTAGCAGCTACAGGAGTCGAATTGTTAGTGTTATTGCTATTGTCCTTTTTAGGACGATGCTGCTTCTTAGATTTGTCATGTTGGTCTTGTCTATCTGGATTGGCAATGAAATCTTGGACCGAGTAATTCTTGACAGTATTGCGGATGAACCAGTCAACAAACTTTCTACCTCCCTTGGATTCAGCAATGTGAATTAGATCATTATCAAGGGCAATGTCGATTTCAGACACATTGACACTTTCGCCTTCGAGAAGAGCGGCTCCTTCAGTCCATTTGGTTTGCTTATTTTTAATTTTGAATGACACTAACGCACTTCGTAAGAGCTCGACATCGGTCTCTAAGAATCCTGATAATTTCCGAATATCCATAGTGGCGTACAGGTTGAGATAGTTTTTAATTGTGTAGCCGAGTTTAGCATTTTTAACAGTTTCAAGGAAAATCTTGAGATGATGTTGAAGAGGCTCAACGTTAAGCTCAGCGTGATCGAAATCGGGAGGAGTGGGTGAGATGAACTTAGGAGCAGCAAAGATGAATAGCTCTTCAAAGGTTTTAAGAGCATCTGGTCCGCCACGGTTCATTTTAGAGAGCTGTTCGCCGTACTTTTCACGCAATCCAGTATGAACAACATCGTCCAACCTAGTAGGAGAGAGGGCAAGACAAATGGCTAAAAGAGCATACATTTGATCAGACTTCTTGCTGACATTATCGAATTGAGCATTACGATTAATGTTTTTTGTACGAGAAATGTATAAAAGAATATGCGAAAAGGACTTAATAGCATCAGCGTATCTTCTCAACATTAAGTAGCAGAACCCGACATAGTAGTAGGTGGTGAAATGAGCACCGGTAACACGAGTGAGTAAAGCTTTTTTGTTCAATTGAATGTCTTCCAAGGTCTTCAAAGCTAGCGAGTAGTCGCCCAACAAAGTATGAACACGCAATAAGCCAATCAGACTGAAATAGCCAAGAGTGTTATAAAGGGGTTTTGAACCAAAAGGCCCGGCGACTTGCGAAGCGTCTTGTCCATTCTTGGTGGCTCTTAATTGGGCGGTGGTATTAGCCTTACCAGCAAGAGAGTAGAGCACGTTGAGGACTGGATAAGCACCCCATACACCGACATTCTTCTCCAATAATTCCAGATCCGCTTGAGAAACACCACCCTTTTTAATGAGTCTAGCCCGGAAGATGGAAAACGCATTGAATTGGTAAATGAACTCATCGATCATATCCCAACACCATTGAATGGGGAGTTCGATATCAGAAGGAGTTTCAGAATTGATGATAAAATCAAATAATGTGCAGTAATTATGATATGAATCAAGTCTTTGTTCGATGGTGGGCTGTCCCTTGGCATATAAATGGCGGTAATAGACTTCCTTATAGAATAAAAGGAAAGTCTGATCGTTATTGACAATAGGAGCGACCGCGATTTCTGGTGATGGCCAAGGTAAGTTCTTGTAAAACTTTTCAGTTAGTTTTCTGAAGGAATTATCATAACAAGAGTACAATTCATAACCATTTTTCTCGTGCAAACATTTTTGGAAATAAAGAATGAACTCTTTGACAGCTTCTGGTACATAGGCAGCTTTTCTGGCCGCTTCCATTAAAGCTTCTTGTTGACGAAGAAGGGCTTCTTCATCATAGACATGTTCGCCCACAGCTATAGTTTCACTTCCAGCCTCGAAGTCGTCATATTCGTAGTCTTCCATATTGATCGGTTATCGGGTTATAAAATGGGGGGAGATACACGAAGAAGATGTGCGAAAATTTCACTGAGTGCGTGGATTGATGAAGTTGACAATTTTTCAGGGTGGGAATCGATCATGTACGGCTGGGTGGGTAAATATGGGGCTTGCAGGTAGCGTGCGGCTTGAGTGGGGCTTTTTCTAGGACGACCAACATCAGTGTTGGCAGTAGAAGTATGAGTGGAGAGACTGATTTGAAAGAAAGGTTGGTGGTTAGTTTTAGTAAGACTTTTAATGTGGATATAACGCGACGACGAGTATCTAGGTATTATTGGATGCCATTTTGTTTATTTTTGGTGATATAAGAAGAAATATAATATAGTCCACCCGCACCAGCCATCTCACTCTCTGTATACTACTATATCCTTGCACTCGTTTTGTTTTCTCGGCCTGCCTGCCTACTCCACAATCACCACCCAATGTACCACCTGGCTAGATCTGTCTACGCCAATTTCAATCGAAAAGAGGAGTATTCGGTTCTTATTCTGGGTCTTGATAACGCAGGGAAAACCACTCTTCTAGAACGGCTCAAAACCGAATACTCCAATACAAAAGGGCTACCCCCAGAGAGAATCGCTCCTACCGTGGGCCAGAACGTGGCTCATATCACGAAGAGTAACGTTCTACTTAAATTATGGGACTTAGGAGGCCAGGAGTCGCTGCGAACTCTTTGGGAGAGCTATTATTTCGAGGCTCATGCCGTTGTATTCGTGGTGGACTCTACTGACCGTACACGAATCGAACAATGCCGTGATGCGCTCGACAAAATCGTGTCATCAGAATCCATTGAAGGAACGCCTATTCTGATGCTGGCCAATAAGCAGGACCAAGAAGATCGCCTAGAGGTTGAAGACATTAAAGAGATCTTCAATAAAATCGCAGAGAAAATGAGTGCTAGAGATAGTCGCGTTCTTCCAATCAGCGCCTTAGATGGCACTGGAGTAGAAGAAGCCGCCGAGTGGCTTGTATCTCGATTAGTTCGTAACAAGCAGCAGCGGCCTCCTAATCTTAGATAATTATTTATTTGTCCTTTTTATATATGTTTTTTTTTGTTTTTGTTTCTCTTCTCGTTGACTCAGCGAGCTATTGGACTGGACTGGTTTTTTGGCGCTGCTATTTGGCGCTGCTGTTTGCTTGACCAAGTCAAACGCTCCCTATAAATCTCGAGTTCCTGTCGAATGTCAACTCCACTCGTATCTGTGTACCCGTCCGTCCCTTATTCAGGGCTCCGACTCGATTTACATACCCTTATCTTTAACGTCAGATAGCAGGTGCATATGTTTTTGCCAGCCGTCTATCGATGAGGTATCGATCGGTGAGCGGCTTACAAATCCGCGTGCTAAGGCCCAGCAGGTTCGACGATAAGGGAGCACTCCGAACCATCAGCGATATTTCTCCCCCACAGAGCGTAGCAACTTCACGACGCGAGTACTCGAACATGGGCAGAGCCCAGCTGTGTTAGAAGACAGGACCTAAAGCAAGCTCCTGCTACCCCCATTGCCCCTGCCCTGTCTGATTCGTATATTCCCCCCCCCCCCCTACCGTCTGTGCTTGCTCTGACACATCGCACTGCGTCGCGGGTCGGAATCCGCATTGTTATCTGAGATTTTCAGCCCATGCATTCTGAGATAAGCCCGATAAGCAAAAAAATATCACCTCTCCATGTTAAGCGCCGTGTGTTCAGATAACGCTCTTATCTGGCGTATTTTCATATTGTGATTCCTTTTATATATCGTGGGATATGACATGTTAGATACACTTACGGGCAAATCGGGTGTCAATATTTGAACAAAGTGTATTAAGTTCATCATGACAGTGGTTCCAAAAGACTTCTCGCACTATTTCAGCGAGAATGCCAAGAATAGACAATCTAGTGAATTCAAAAAGTTCTACAAGTACTTTGCAATCAAGGGAATTGGTAATTTGGCAGGAGGTGAGTATATTATGGGTAGTGAAACATAGGTGGATGAGTAGTAGGAAACCAAAGTAGGATACGTCCCGTCGTGGCCGAATACTAACAAATAAACAGGTCTTCCTCATTATTCGTACTTCCCCTATGATACTTTAGAGGCCTCGGTGGCCCAGCCGCACCGATTCGCCGATAATAGCAAGCCCGATTCTCAGACTAACCATATTGTGGTGCCTAAGATTGATAAGTCTGGCATCAATGCTACTCCTTTGGATGTTGCTACTGTTCTACAGTACGGAACCGCTCAAGGTATTCCCGTCTTATATGAGTGGTTGAAGGAATTCGTTCGTGAAAACCTCCATCCTAATATTCCCTATGAAGGCGGTGCCGACATTGTATTATCGTGTGGAAACACTGATGGAATGCATAAAGCGTTGGCTACTTTGGCAAACGACTGGAGTCCAGTATTGAATGACATCCGTCTACGACAGGGACTGCTGGTTGAAAAGTTCTGTTATATGAGCGCAGTTGACTCGGCCAAGTTTAAGGGTCTGAATATCGCTCCTGTTGATATCGACGATGTTGGAATGTTACCAGAAGATCTCGAGTCGGTCTTGGAGAACTGGGATTATTCGTTAGGTAAACGTCCTCACTTAATGTATACTGTGTCGACCGGCCAGAACCCTACTGGTGGCGTTGTATCTGTAGAACGAAGAAAAGCTATTTACGACGTTTGTAGCAGATATGATGTGATCATCATTGAAGATGAGCCATACTGGTTTTTGCAATATCCTGCTGCAGAAGAAGAAGAAGAGGAGAAGGAAGTTAATGCTTCTAGAAAATCATCTGGATACAAATTCTTGGATTCTCTTGTTCAAAGTTATTTGGAAATCGATACTGATGGTAGAGTAGTAAGACTTGATACGTTTTCAAAGAACGTAGCCCCCGGTTGCAGATTGGGATGGATTACTGCTCAACCCGCTGTTATTGAGAGAATCACGAGAATGACCGAAGGGTCTACTCAGCAACCATCAGGATTCGTTCAAGCCATGATTGCTAAACTGATTGGTGCTGGAGATGGTGAAAATGGCTCCAGTGTTGGTGGGTCTCTGTCGTCTCTGTCAATCTCATCATCGTCGTCTAAAGCTGTTAAGCCGTCTTGGTCTTTTGAAGGCTGGGTTAAATGGTTAGATGGATTGCGTGATGCTTACCAAGAAAGAATGGTTCTAATGTGTCAAGCATTGGATGATGGTAAGATGGCAATTCATGATACTGAAGAATTAGGATGGAGCAGAATCTCAAAACCAGAGGATGCTCATTATGAGTTTAAGTGGCCCCGAGCCGGCATGTTTGTTTGGTTGAAGGTCCATTTAGATGATCACCCACTTGCATCTGTGTTTAGCATTGATGATTTAGCAATTGGATTGTGGGTGTGGATGACCCAAGCCCCCAACCTGATTCTCATTACACCTGGAAGTATGTTCTGCCCTACTGATGAGATTCTTCCCCAGGCCAATTTGCATTATCGGATCTGTTTTGCTGCTATTGATAAAGATAAGGTTGAGTCCACCTCGCAGCGGATCCCCATTGCTATCAATACGTTCTGG
Source organism: Sugiyamaella grinbergsii (assembly GCA_030579895.1). Classification (NCBI taxonomy): domain Eukaryota; kingdom Fungi; phylum Ascomycota; class Dipodascomycetes; order Dipodascales; family Trichomonascaceae; genus Sugiyamaella; species Sugiyamaella grinbergsii. Next base: position 57,571 of record JAKTRT010000012.1, read on the forward strand.
ACCCTTGATAAGGACGCTATCCAAGATCTTCTTGACACCACTCGTGAAACGGATACTAATGGTTTAGCATTCGATCCCAGTTCGTTCAAGTCTGTATTTGGATGTTAGAATTTTCCCTAAATATCTTTAGATGTTTATTTTTATATTATTTGTTTACTATTTATTTCGTTGCCGAATAAGCATGTGTAGGACCCTGCATGATATGAACTGAGGTAGAAGAGAGGTAGTTTATAAACACAACTGCGGGCACTTTCAGGTGTCTAAGCGTACGACAAGGCCAACCGGTTGAGCCTGAATATGACACAAATTTCTCTTACCAAACAAAACCTTCTTTTTTATCCTCCTCCGTCCTTTTTCTTTCCTTCAGAAGAACCCAGATAGGGTTAGGCGCTGCCGTGTCGATCGTCAATAAAGTCTGCAGTGATGATAGGTTACGGGTGCTTGTTCGCTTGATCTGTTTATATTTTTAATATTAGGGACCAGACTGGCAAGGCGTTTAAGGTTGACAGCGACAAGACCAACTGCCACAACAACCTTCACAAGCAACAACACCACCACCACCACAACAACAACAACAACGACAACATCTCTAACTAAAGGCTGATGGCTAACGAATCGTTATTGCCGGCCTGGAAACAAGGTGGCAGAGGCCAGGAAAGATCGAAAACGTTAGTCTTCTTGGGCATCTGGGCCACTATTGCTACAGTTTTGGCATTATATTACAGCCCGGGACATATTGGTGATTCATTCAAATCTCATAAAAGCCCCAAACGAAATGTCATATTCTTTGTTTCGGATGGTATGGGGCCAGCGTCGTTATCGTTGACGAGGAGTTATCGCCAATATCGAGATAATCTGGCTATAGATGATATCTTGAACTTGGATCACCACTTCATTGGTCATTCTAGAACTCGAAGTAGTGATAGTTTGGTCACTGATAGTGCCGCGGGAGCCACTGCGTTTGCTTGTGGATTCAAAACATATAATGGAGCTATTGGAGTGTTCCCCAATACTGACCCATGTGGGACTGTGTTAGAAGGTGCCAAGCTCCAAGGCTATCATACGGGTATGGTGGTGACGACCCGAATCACAGATGCCACACCAGCGTCCTTTTCAGCCCACGCTCTGCTTAGACAAGAAGAGGATTTGATTGCCGAACATCAGTTGGGCATGTATCCTTTAGGGAGAATGGTTGATTTGATGATTGGTGGAGGTCGATGTCATTTTTTACCTAGTTCGATTGGAGGAGGATGTCGTAAAGATAGCCGCAATCTAGTGGAAGAAGCAGTTGAAGACGGCTGGCAGTATGTTGAGAACCGTAAAGAGTATGACTTGTTGAAAGGAGGGAATAACGTGACTCTTCCATTACTGGCCTTATTGGCTCCTACAGATATCCCATATGAACTGGACAGAGATGACTCCATTTACCCAAGTTTAGAGGATACCACCAAGACGGCGATTCGAACTTTGGAGTTGGCTACTAAAAACAGCGAAAAGGGTTTTTTTTTGCTTGTTGAAGGGTCTAGAATCGACCATGCTGGCCATCAGAACGACCCAGCGGCTCAAGTACGTGAGGTTCTTGCGTTTGACAAAGCATTCCAAGCGGCTATTGAGTTTTCCAAGAAATCCAATGTCGAGACTATTATTGTCAGTACATCTGATCATGAAACTGGAGGATTGGCTACAGCCCGTCAGTTGACGCCCAGCTACCCAGATTACTTATGGTATCCAGAGGCATTAGATAATGCCACGCACTCTGCGGAGTTTCTAGGGCATAATCTCCGTCACTATTATGGGAACGATGTTCATGAGTTTGTTAAAGAGACAGTATTAAAGGAAGGATTGGGTATTCCCGAGCCGACAGACGAACAAGTTCAGTTGATTGTTGATAATAAACTGCGGTCAGAAGATCACCTTGCGAATATAGTTTCACTACGATCTCAGACTGGATGGAGTACTCATGGCCACTCAGCAGTGGATGTGAACGTATATGGATATTCCGGTCATAAACGTGCTCATAGGCGTATTCTAAAGACGCTTGGAGGAAGCAACGAGAATACCGACATTGGTCGGTTTCTTGCTGATTATTTGGATGTCGATGTGGATAGAGTGACGAAATACTTGCAGAAGAATCTTGATAGCGACGAGGATGAGCAGCTCGATGAATTGGATAGCTACCATGCGCATATCATGGCCAGTTTGTAAGTGTTTAATATATGTATTTAAGATTGATTAGAAGAGAGTGGTGGTTGAGGCCAGGCGGGCGTAGCTTTATTTCGGTTACCGCTTACGCGTGCTTGATATGCCGTTCGGAATGTCTGTGGAACATCTCTAGAAACATCTCTAGAAACATCTCTGGAAACATCTCTGCTTATGAGCGACCATGTCGCGCTTCAAGCTCCACCCTATTATTATTATTAATTTTTTTCTTATTATTACTATACTTTTACAGCTGGTCGCAAATCGCAACTAAAAGTTCACTACTATAACGAAAAACCAAAAAAAAAACATTCATCTATTCATAAATCATATAATCATTGCATGCAATTGTTGCCTTGACGGGCCCGTCCTTATTTAGAGAACTCCTTTACCATGCTGCTCAATTCTGGTGGAAATATCGCTGTGGCGTCTGAGGGTTCCACGTAATTCAGAAACAACCGCCATGTGGTCCTTTGTATCAGCAAGAAAATATCTGGAGTAAGGATTCAAAGGCTCATGACCAAGAGGAAGACGATCGTGAAGATCTTCGGCGATAGACTGGATAGATCTCAACGACCAGTCATGAGAGGCACACGCCAACTTGCCGTCAGGTGAGCCTTGCGACATGAGAAGATCACCATAAAGCACGGAGATTCTACAACGAATTTGCATTTGTTCGCGATATAGATCGTCGATATCTTGCACGAGCATAGTTTCAGTAGCTTCGACCATAGTGAATGTAGAGATTTAGAATAATAGCTCGAGCCGGAAAAAAGGTCGCGGTTAAATAGATTGTCTTGTCTAAAAAATATCAAAAGTTTGAAACTGTTCTGAATGGTTCGATAAAACTTGAGGCAATAATAACAGTCTAAATATTACAGTTTTTTGTTGTCTGGTTTGTTAAACCGATAAAGTATAAATTAAATTAACGAGCCAAAAACTGACAAATACGGGGCAGATAGAATTATTTATATACTTTTTACACTAGCACAAGACCAGTAGGGTTTTTTTTTTCTGTTAGCTCGCACACACACCCCACGCAAAAAGTTTAGTCAGATGGATGTTTTTTTTTCCTCCTGTTCGCAAGTGACTTAAGAGAGATTCTGTCCCGTGGGAGTCCGTTGGTGTTGGGCGGGAGAGTGGCTGTAAAAATGTCTGCTGCCCATTCCCAGATGGAGGCTGGGCGGGCAACTTTCACGAAGCAACCGGAAGCGCTGGGGCTTGCGATCCCCTCAAATCTCGCAGAACAGAGGCCCCCCACTCTTTTTTCTGGCGCTGTACTGTGCCTACCTGCAGCGCGGGCAACAATTTACCTCGCTTAAAGCATGATCTCCTACTCCGATCCGGCATGAATTCGCGTGCAATCTGGGGGAAAGTCGTTTGGATTACTTGATATGGTAATATAAATGTTAGGTTAAAATTTTTTTTCATTTGGTATGTGCACTAGGAATCAGTAGAGAGCGGCAATGAGTGTGCATATTGAAAGGGCAGGATAAAGAAATGAGTGGAAGGTGGTAGGCGGTAGATGGTCGATGATGGTAGATGGTAGACGGTAGGCGGTAGGCAGTAGTAGGTGGGAGCACACGGTGACAGGAGGGAGGAGATGGAAGTGACAAGGGCAACAAAGAGAAGAGCGCAAACGGAAATGAAAAGACGATGCCTATCCTATTCAAGCCCAAACGTCCAGCTAGTCAAGCGAGAGAACCACCAGCACGCAATACACAACCGGTAATGCAACGACCTTCATATATATATATCCGGTAGGAACGACGGATGAACCTCACATAATTAAAGCACGCCTTGTGTGGTGGTGGTCGTCGGGCCCGCTTGTCGGCGAGGTTGGACAGTCAATTCAGATCATATAAGAGCTACAATCTATTTTTACATTTGCGGGTATCATGTGACCCACGAAGTTGTTCGGGCCACCTTTTAAGCGAGCAATGCACGGTTGTTGGGAGTTTCGGGGTCTGAGGTCGGTTTGTCTAGGTCTGGACCAGAATGTGAGACAGGAGGGAACTAGAAGGAAGGACGGCTGATAATAAGCATGCCAGACAAGAAAGCAAAAAAAAACAACCAGAAAGTGGGGGTCAACCAGCAAGGGGGAGCCTAATTCCGCAATTCGGGCTCCGTCCAGCTCGCGCTCGCGCTCGCGAAGCGAGCACAACGGGTCTGGGCAGAGCCCAGCCGCCGGAGGCTCCACCAACTACAGTCTACTAGCCCGAGTCGGGCTTGCAAGCCTGCGATAGCCTGCCGGAGGTGATTCTGGCGAACTGGCGCGATTGGCGGAGACAGAACGAATGGGTGATAAGATCAGCCCGATCAGCGCCAGGTCCAGGGAGATCGAACTGGAAGCTGGGCATGTGGGAGTGATCGGTGATGATATGTGAGCGGGTAGCATCGCTGACCCACGGGTCGTTTGCTGCAAAATAGGCCCAGATGTGGAACTGTTTGCCAGGACAGGTGGAACCGGCCCAGAAGTCGGGCAAATCGTCTTTGATGAGTCGCATCTCGTCTACAGACAATTGACCGACTTGAACAAGAATGCTAGGACGAGAAAGCATGGCTATCGTGGTACTGATGGCATGAGCAGGGGTCGAGGCCCCACCCCCGAGGCCGAGTCGAATAGAATAGTTAAACGCTCGACTCGGCAGAGTCCTGTATAGAGCCTGTACGGCTCTGCCTAAGATATAGCCGGGATATTTCGTGATTGAATTGATCAGCCATGATAATTTGACTCCCTTGTTAGACAGAGCGATATCTCGGATTGTAGGGGTAAGGAGGCCCACCATTGTGAACCGGATACGTGGGTCATTTTGAAACCGTACTACAACTCTCTGTGCTACCCACGCGCCCATAGAATGGCCCATAATAACGACGTTTCTGGGCTTGTCGCTAGTACCTGCTGAACAGGCCCATTCGAGAATATTACAAGCATGGTCCACCTGGTCATGTAAAGAATACGTTTGCACTCCGCTGACAGTGCCCTTTGGGTTTAAAAGGGCGTCCATTCCTCTATGGGAAGCGCATAGGAATTCATGGTCCGGGTGCAGTTGTTTCAGCTCGTCGAGATACTCGGAATAATATTGGCATACCCCTGGGTTACCAGGCACAAGCAGGAATAGAGGGCCATCGTCCTTTTCCCCGGGGATATGGTATGCCGACACCGGCTCCGGCAATTTGGCGTCATCTAAGACGATGACGGGCATATTTAGCTGTGTTCAGTTGATGCTGGTTGAAATGTCGTGAAGTGGGGTTTTCATTATGTTATCTTTTATGCGGCTTATGTCCCGAGGTATATCTAGCGGCCATATCAAGTGTGCGAGTCGTTATACCGGAAATGGCTCTTCCAGTGGCCCGCTGATTGTTATACACACATCTGGGCACAGGCACAGCTCAGATGCTAGAGGCGCTGTGGAGTGGATACTCAAATATATATTTATTAAGTTATATAGAAAGGGAGACAACCACTTTAAAAGCGAGGGAAATGGTTTTGGAGTTGGGTGTTGAGGTTGATAAGCTTCGAAGTGTCAACATTGTACTTTTGTGCTTGTTCGGTAAGCTTTCCAATGTTGCCGGTCATGGCTGCGACCATGGGTGCAGTGACCATATCAACGGGACCACCAATAACGTTGGCAAGGACAACTTCGGCACCGTTGGTAACAGCTTGAACAAATGGTCCGAGCAAAGCGTTGCCAATAGCTTTAGAGACACCGAATGTGAAAGGAGAAAGAGCAGTAGATACGGTGCCAATTGCATTGTCAATCTGGGAATCAAGACCGGTGATAAGAGCCGAAATTCCATCAGAAGTACCATGAAGATCGCCAGACTGAACTTGTCTAACAAGAGTGTTGATTGTTTGACGATAGTTAGTCATACCACTTTTAACACCGTCCAAGAGAGCAAATTGACGAGCGACAAGTTCATCATCACTTCTGTGACTCAAGTGAGGAACGTGGTTTTGGAGTTGAGTGTTAAGATTGATCAATTTAGAAGTGTCAAGATTATACTTCTGGGCCTGTTCAGTGAGCTTTCCAATATTACCAGTTAAAGCAGCAACGGCAGGAGCAGTGGCCATATCAATGGGACCGCCGATAACGTTGGCAAGGACAACTTCAGCGCCGTTGGTAACAGCTTGAACAAATGGTCCGAGCAAAGCGTTGCCAATAGCTTTAGAGACACCGAAAGTGAACGGAGAAAGAGCAGTAGATACAGTGCCAATGGCATTGTCAATTTGAGAATCGAGACCAGTGATAAGAGCCGAAATTCCATCAGAAGTACTATGAAAATCGCCAGACTGAACTTGTCTAACAAGTGTGTTGATTGTTTGACGATAGTTAGTCATACCACTTTTAGCACCGTCCAAGAGAGCGAATTGACGAGCATTTACGTGCTGGTCATTGGAATGGACAGCGGCAGAATTAACAGCGCCAAGGGCGATAAGTACAGAGACGAGTAACTTGGATGGGACCATTGTAAGATATTAAAGATAGTTTTAAATGAGTGTTATAGCTGTTGCTGTGTGTTTATTTAGTTGATTGATGATGAAAAAAAAATATGACTTGACCAGAGAAAATTAGCAGCATATTTATATTCTTCACGGGCGTTACTGATAGCACAGATAACAATATACTTGATACAATGCTCATGAAGATGATTTAAAACTCTCATCAGACTTTCTCCCAACTTAAAGTTTTAGCCGAAATGTAATCTCTAACAAGCTTTCGGTTGTGTCATATTGGTAACGAGTAGTATACGTAGGAACAAAATGGTATTTGTTGAATAAACGCAAATACAGAATTCCGCATTATTCGAGGTAGATAGAAAGTCCTAGTTGGGAACCATTAAAAATACAAATTTCTCTTTTACCTTCATTGTATACTAATAGCGAATTATTCTTACCTCGCTCGTTGTTAAACTCTATTTCTCCTGCTAACTCCAGATTCAACTGCAAATTCAGAGCCTAGCCAACCTGTCAATAGAAATACAACTGAAACGAGCTCTATCTGAAGATAATGTATATCTCATCTTTGAAGTGTATTAGAAACTGCGGGGATTTCATATAGAATTCTCTTGTGTAGAATGTATGATGAATTGTTTTATCTATTACTTGGTCTGGGCCCGTGAAAGCATTACTAATACATAGGGAATACCATCTCTGTCAGCTTTTCTATTAGATGTTTCGGTTCTCCCATAACGGTGGAAAGTCGTTATTTCCTTGGGCCGGTGAACCTCAGATCCATTCAGATTACATTGCGACATTCAATCTTATATTTCAATTTGTTCGAGTACGCTGCTGACCATATCCTCGTCCATTTTCATCAAATATACATCATTTTCAGTCATCATAGGGGTGTCTTCTTGCGCTTGTATGAGGAGGCGCAGTTCTTGTACATAGCTTTTCAAAGAATCGTATATGTCTGTAAGCTTGATCGATAAATGTCTCTCAAGATCACTTCTTATTGTCGGACTTTCAATTGCCAGCCACCCGAGAGTAATATCAATATCATTTTGTCTGGAAACTCCTTCTTCTTCTAATTGAGCTACTATCTCCAGTTTTTGTTCTAGCAGTACAGCAGCTTCTTGTTCAGAATCAGAGGCTACCTCCGACAGCCGTTGGCGAGTACTCGCCACTTTCTGGCTCGTATTATCTCGAATCTGAATCAGACATTTCACTGCTCGATAGTCTTTTTCTGCAAACTTTCCTACGAGACGAATCCGTTCTGATGACTCGAGTTCCAACCAACGCAGCATATTCGACAGAATAGAGACGATGTTTTTATCTTTGCCTTTCGTTTCGTAAAACTTCTTAAACAAAGGCTTCAAGCCGCCGAAATTCACTATTGCCAGTGCGGGATAACCGTGGATCTTTAGCATAGACTGCAGAACCGCCAGTGCGGGGTTGACGGCCCAGTTGGCATCTTTTAAAAGTTTGACCATTAATTCTGGCCCTTCACACTCTATAAACGTATCTGGAGATGTCACACTAATAATTTTAAGACAATCAAAGATACAATTTGCATACATTTCATCTGTGTCGTATGGCTGCGGGTCATTATACACAAATCCTGCTGCCAACTCTAGTAATACATCTACCCCATTGTATTGCCCCGTAGACAGTTTCTCATTTAGTGTAGATTGCGATATAAGGCTCAGCAAAATAGCCATACATGTCAATCTATTTTCTGACACCAAATCTCCGGCTTCCCTTATTTGAATCCGCGTTAATAAATAATTGATAATTCCCGACCGACTGAGGATTTTTTCGCTGAAATCATCTTCATCAGACAACATTGCCAGAAAGTCGAGAAGGGCTTTCTCTTCCTCTTTGTATTTACTCCACCCTTCACTGTCCGACTCTTTTTTAATTAACTCGGCAACCCTCTGCAAATATCTTTCGATGGCATGTAAAAGACCACCTTCATCTAATTTGTTTAGGAATTGCATAGTATCTGACTGCTCAATCAATTCAGCACTTTGGTCTAGCAATTCGGCTAATATGGATAATGTCTGTATGCAAATATCAGAGTTTTCGTGGTCTAATAATGATATCAAAGTGCTACAAAATCCTGGCTCGTTGGCCATTTCTTGATATGAATTAATGTCCAAAAGAATTGACAGATCTTTCAATCGTTGATGCAGCTCTTCTTCGGACTCAAAGAACTTGAGTGGTTCACTAGGAAATTTCTCTCGCAATTCCGTGTTAATTTGCGCGGATTTAAGGAACTTGGCAATAATTCTTTTCATAAGTGGAATATTCTGAACCACGCTTTCTTGCTCAATTTGTCCCATATCTTTTTCTTTCGATGCAATATAATCCAAGATCTCTCCTTGGAGGGAATTATCTTCGTCACCATAAAACCTAGCATCCTCTTCTTCATCTACATCGTTGGCAGGTAGTGGACTATTACCATTAATATCGTTATTTACACTTGCCCGCTTATGGGGGTAGTCCGGGGCTCCATTGCTTGCTGGGCGCTTTCCTGGCAAGGTCTATAAATGCTAGTTAGTTCGAGGTCGTCTACTTTAACAGGAATCACACTCACTTTAAATAGTTGATCAGTGTTGGACATTGATCACGGATAGTAGAGAAAGTTAAGCAAGTAAGAGACACGCTGAATCGTGAAATTTCACCTGTGCATGATTTACCCAAACCACTATCTATCTCGATAAAACCGGCAATCAACATAATTAGTAAAGTACAGTTGTTCTGATCTTTAATTGAGATATCAAGGGGTTGCTCTGATACGTTTCTATTAGTATCCTGACTGTTATTGGTTATTTTCATTAGATGATAGGGGAGTCAATTGAAAATGTGGATAGTTAACTATACGTTTTATTTATAAGGTGCACATGTATATGGCTTTTTCTTAAAGCCGAAGGAAATAATTTTTTTATAGTTCAAATAGACTACCATTATATACTATTGTCATAGAGTTTATTTAGAGTAATATATATCAACACTGTTTTAACTATCTTAAATTATATCGATGGCATTTCTTTCTGCGCCGCATACGCCGCAGCACACACGGCAGAGATATTCCAAATTCAAATCATCCTCTCTCATCTCCGCTTCTTCATATCAGATTCACTACTTTCCCATCAATAATGAGTGAAGATACTGGCAGTGAGCCTCCAAAGCTATCACGCGAAGAAAGATTCAAGGCTCTTCGTAAAAGGGCGAATGAATCTGCGAAATCTAATCGATCGGAGGTGTACGATGAGTATAAAAGAAGCAAAGTGGATGAAAAGCTTCAGGGCCGATTACAACGGCAAAAAGAAGCAGCAGAATTCGAATTAGCAGAGCTAGAAGCCAAAGAGAGTGGCGAGGATTTTACAAGGAAGAGGGCGTGGGACTGGACTATCGAAGAATCAGAGAAATGGGATGAGAAGAGTAAACAGAAGAAAGAAGCAGAGGACAGTTCAGTTTTTTCAGGTAAGAGGAGAAGGACTGCGAGAAGGATATACAGCTCTACCAGATACCTTTACATTCAGGTTAAGTGAGCTGATATAGTTTCTATTAGTCTGGATGGAGTCGAGGTCGCCAGATAAAAATAACACTGACTAGTGATTCTAACATTGTTATAGATTTCTCAACCGCTGCGGAGAAAGCGTATATGAAACAAATGAAGAATTTCGAACCAGACCTTGATAAATACAATAAGGGAAAGCTAAAGGTATTAGAGAAGAATGCAAACCTCGTAGAAGATGAACAGGGAAAGATCGTTGCAGTTAGTAAACAGGATGGAACGGTAGTAGATAATATGGGTTCAATTGATATTGTTCATTCAAAGCCGTCCAAGGAAGCGGTCGATAAACTAGTGAATAGTTTGAAGAAAAAGTATGTAACGGAGCCAACGATAGAGCTATTGGATATTATTGTACTAACTGTCTTGCAGTGATGAACAGAGAATGAAGAGAAGAAGAAAAGACGACGATGATCAGGTTACATACAGTGAGTATTTTGAATCAATAATCCCCAAGCCAACAGTTTCTAACAACTCTAGTCAATGAAAAGAACAAGCAGTTCAACCAGAAATTATCGCGGCATTATGATAAATATACAAAAGAAATCCGCGATTCTTTCGAACGAGGAACGGCTTTATGAGGAGGCAGCTATGTATTTATTTATTTAATGAACTTAATCAATTATCAATTATCTTTTCTGTTTTCTAGGCTGATGTTACTGGGCTGACTTCAGTTTTATTTGTACTTACCAAGTTCCCTGAATTAAAGCCGCATATCGTTATCGGATATATATATCCTTATCAACATTACCGCTTAAACAAGAAGTTCATATTTTGTCTGCTAAAACGTTAGCTTTTTACTTGATGGTGACTGATATATTTCTCTAATAATGACCTCGGGATCTATGACGTGCTTTTTGTAAGTGTTTTCTCATCTCTCACCGTTAGTCTTTGCGACTATTCATCGGTCTTCAAATCGTCTCATCTAACAAACTCCAGCTACGGAACTCTTATGTCTCCTTCAGTGCTAGCTAGGGTGATATCAGGTAAACTAGAATTGGATGCAACTACACTAAAAGTCCATCCCTGTAAATTGACTGGGTTTAAACGTCATAAGGTCAAGGACGCCGACTATCCGGCGGTCGTTAAAAGCACTAATGAAGACGTCGTACTAGGAACCGCAGTATACAATTTATCGGAACAAGAAGTGTCTCTACTGGACAAGTTTGAAGGAGACGAGTATTCACGAGAGATTGTTGACGTATTCGATACAACTACAGAAAAGCAGGTTCGTGCTAATGTTTATCTTTGGATTGATTCTCGCGACCGTCTACTCGAAGAAGAATGGGATTTTGACTATTTCGTGAATCATAAAATGGAAACCTGGATCAGCGATGAAATGAGACAATTAGAAACGGAAATCGATCCTAGAGGAGCTCGGTTTTGGGATCCAAATGCTTTGGCGAAACAACAGGCATGAATTTCTATTAGAATTAGACTATATATGGATAGGTGTTAATAAATAAGACTATTTGGCACCGAAAGGATTCGACATGATCCTTGGAGTTTCTATGAACTTTTGGAGTTGATGACGCTGAGGGCAAGCAAGACAGCTGTCAAGTGTGGATTGGTAAAGGCGGTAAGCCCTACTCTATACTTGGAAGAACACCTGGCAGTGTAAATTACTGGAGTTGAGAAAGGCGCAGAAGCACAAGCAACTTATAATGATGGCAAAGATAACGCCTACTTTATACAATCTCGGAAGAACCCTTGGTTATGGATGCTACCGAAATCACTTCAGTCGCGAGCTCGCCTTGAGCTTCACTAGGAACTTCACTTTGGGCTTCACCTTCACAGGCAGCTTTCTTCTCTTTAGCTTCGTTGCGAGCTTTTCTTGTTCTTATCAGCCAGACACCTTGACAGGCAAATATTCCCATTTCAAATACCAAAATAACAATGTATAGGATACAACCTAAAATATCCAGTGACCCCTTTTGGAACACCAAACTAAGAATACTAAATAGTGCACCAGCACTATCAATCGTCAAGAAAATGAAATTAATTCCAACAACTTCACCGTGATGTGCATAGATCTCCCAATACGGGGGTAGCAGCCCGGCACCTAATAGAATAGCAGCTACAATGCCGACCAAAGTGGTTGGCCATTTAATATCCTTTCGATATAATGATTGGAAAGGAAATATGCACGCTGCTTCAATACCAGCAAAGATCAGAGTGGTAACCACCAAAATAATAGCAGCCTTCTTCTTAGCCATTGATCTAGGCGGATATACTAGACATTGAAACCAGCATATTAATGATAGAAACAAAAACACATTAGGTTGAACTTGGACAGGAATATTGGCTTTTTGAACAATAAAATAAATAGCAAATGGAACGCCAGAAGCAGCCCATAATAAGAACATCAACGGAGGCACCCCTTCTGTGTCTTTTCTTCTATAATTGTGAATAATCTGAGGTACCAACTGAATACACCACAGGACAGTACCAATGGTACCCAGAATATTAGACGCCGTAGTAACCACGACGTCGGACATGGCTAATAACTGGATCTAGAAAAAGAGTATAAGCGACTTCTAGTCCGATTCATATGAGTGGCACCAGAAAAATACGTCAAGAAATAACCGGAAAAAATCTTTCTGTTTGATAGTTTTTTTCTTCTAGGAACGAGACTTTGATATCTTTAGGCACTTTACTTAGCAAGCTACTTTGATGCCGAACTGGCTTTGCCGCGTGATAGTTTTGTTCAAGCTAAAACGGCGAAAAGGAGGCTAATATTCTCTATCTAAACAGGATAGGCCACTGGCCATCACACAACGCCTTAATAAGTTGTCAAATCCTAGATGATGTGATTATTGAAGAGGAGTCCGACTAGAGTTTCTTTCAGTTCAATTTTTTCTCTTCATTTTCCGATGCCTTATGCATGCCGATCTACCGTTGTCGATATGTACAGATAGACCTGGTCGTCTCAGAAGAACTGCCGTTTAGACTGTGTCTATAAAAATTGAGAAATTTAATACTTTGAATGATGTTTGTGGAAATAAATTCTAATGAGGTTTAATGGATAATGATGGTTTGATGCGAATATATACTGTGTATAATGTTCATAATGTGTATTCCGCTATTTGCTCGTTGTCGCAACGCCCCGCGTCAAAGTTCCATATTAGGCAGTTACGAAGTACAAATTCCTCGGAAATTGTTTGGGCTCTTCTTCACACAACTCAATCATCGAAAAAGCTTGAGTTAAATATGTTAACCTCGGGTATTTATTCCATACAAGTTATGAGACAGGGCACACATTTCGAGAAGGTTATATTTGGCAAATGTGTTTATTTCTTATATTTGGCCCGGAATTTCAACAGGACGCAGGGTCTAAGTAGCGGCCACTCACTACTCGTACTGAAATATTAGGTTCTAATTGGGTTTCCTAGGCGGATTCCTCAGTTTTGCACAGCCAATATTAGCCTACATCTACAAGCTAATTGTTTTTGTTAATTCTGTTTTTTTGTGTTTCCTAGGCGGATTCCTCAGTTTTGCACAGCCATTATTAGCCTACATCTACAAGCTAATTGTTTTTGTTAATTCTGTTTTTTTGTGCCTTATTTGCTTTTTTATTTTTTCAGGTTGTCCTACTCGATCGTCTTGTCCTCTTAATTTTATCCTGATATACTATTGCAGTTGCCAGCTCGATAGTTGCATTCCCAAATTGTGTTGAGGGATTGGTTATATATTTCGTTTGAATTTTTTTTTTCTAATCGCTATTCTTGCTCTCGAAGTTGATTCTCCGTTCAGTTGACGGTCTCATTCACTACCTTGGTATATGAGACGAGACAACGTACTATGTGGATTATCACTTTATTTAAACCAGCCCATTCTTTTTCTCTTACCAGAGGACTCGAAATAAATTCTAGCTAAATCGAACTACTTAACAATCAATGCCCTGTAAACATGACGATACCGCATCTCAGTTATCCACAATTTAGGAACCGCATTTCTCACAGAACGCGGCCCCAGTAAGCGTTAAACGCACCATCATGTACACATTCAACGAGTAGATATTTCAATTGGCACGAGTCCATTTATTAACTATGGAGACGTACCGCTAGCTATTTAGAAACCGGGATATCGGTGGAGATTGGCTAAAAGTTAAAATGTCTTGCATTTGATGCAGGGCATATGCATGTCTTAATTAAATGAACTCTCTCTAGAAATCCCGATTTCTCAACATCACAAAATAACTTCGCTACTGCTATGGCTTTCCCGCTAACACTAGTATCGTATAAATCCGGTAGTACGAGTGCTTTTTTGTGGTCAGAGTAAGCTGTATACCATGTTTCATAGCAATATTACATGCCTAAATCTCCCAAATCTGAATTCCATCATTATAGAATAGAACCTATTAGATATGAGGATTACAAGTAATGGGCCCTTATGTGTATAGGGGAAACCAACGAGTAGTTTATGAATAACCAAACAAATGTATTGTTATAATGATAATATATAATGTAATGCTAATGGTCATGCATTAATGGCTGTCAAGTGATAATACTAATAATAATAATAGCAGTGTTGGCTTCTAACTTTAGAAAGCTTTTCTTTTATTTTTCCAAAAACGTTGCTTCTATGATTTGATTGTCGCTTGTTCCCCGAAGCTTCGTGGGCATCATAAATGCTGCGACCTAATGTGAGATATCTAATGTTTTCACAGCCCGTGATTGAATTTGGAGTGTGTAAAGTGCCAGGCGAGCCAGAAGTAGAGGCAGCTGATAAGGAGGTTGAATCACCTTTTGTATAAGAGGTTGAAATCCTACCTGCTGGTGGGGCAGCGGATTTCAAAATGGCATTGGCATCAGACTCAAAATCACGTTTAGGAGCAGAAGAGTTGAAACCAGGTTTGAAGTAAGGTTTGATAACAGGTGAGTTATCTAAGTTGATGACCGATTTGATGATCAGGTCAATAGTCGTTCTCAGTATGTTATTATTTGAAGTTGATTTTCTGACCTCATTTTTATCTTCGTATGTTTGAATGGGTTTTTGTGACTGAGACATTTTTGCTTTACTATTCACACCATCATCCGATAGACCCTGTATAAATCTATTTTCGCACTTGGCGAATGCCATGAAATTATTAGAGTCATTAACTAAAATGTGTCTCATTTCCTCAAATTTATTACAGGACCTCTTACCATTGGTTTCTGGTCCATCTCTTAGATTTTGGATAAGCTTGCCCGAAGTAGCTGGAGTGGAATGAACATTATAAATAGTGATCTTGCGGAAGAACTTAAACATTAGGTGGTGAAATCTGGTACGTTGGGGAGTGGAAACAGTAGCAGCAAAAATACAAGCGGATGTAGGAGAACCAGGAGAGCCAGGAGAAACTGAACAGGACGTATCAACGACAGGAGTGTTACTGGGCTCATTAGACGATATACTAGCTTCAGTTGGCGAAGTTGCTGCTGATGAGACCGATGATTTCTCATTTTTAAGATGAGTGTCGGCCGACGAGGTGATGGTTGACTGACTGATTGAATCGAGACTTGTGTATGATGACTGTAATTTGATATTCTGTAAGGGCTCACTGTCAACTGTTCTGTTTGTTTGATCCATAGACACTATTCGCGATTGGAATTTATAGGGGGGTGGTTTCAGCAGGGAAACTTCAGCAGTATAATCGGCAGAAGAGCTGGTACACTCAACAGGAAGAGAAGATTTTTCTTTATGGTTAATGGGGAGATGCATAGAACAAGAGTCTGCTCCAATAAAAGCTACTGAAGCTAGCAGTTGACAGTAAAATGGTTGCTTACTGTAGAAAATAGAAGGAGCCGAAAAGCTTCTGCAACGTGAATCAACCACGCTGACAAATTGATATTGTAAGTTCGTTTTATTGGCGGGAAAAGCGGTGGCATTAGGAGCCCGGAAATCACATTGATCATTGTTAACAGTTGGATAGCCAACCGGACCAGCAGTTTCAAAGTTCCTAAGTTCTAAGGTTTCACGAAGAAAATGGCGAACAGCCTTGAAGCCAGATACAAGAAGCATTTTCATGAGGATAACAGTGATTTGAAAGACAAGAGAAAAAATCGGCGTTGGCGATAGAGAAATATGTATAACTTGCTTTGTATTGATGATTCTCGTGGTTCATCATTTTGCCAAAGAATGTATGTTCCGGGACGTGAAGCCCCCCCATAATTATTGATGGATGTGGTATAGCTGTTATAAATAATAGATGAGCCAGTAGGAGTACTCTCAAAAGTGCCAAAAAGCTGGGTCTAATATGGACGTAGTAAAACCCATAATCTTCATGTGGTTATCGGGGTTTAATTGGCCAGACTGGTAGTTGTCACTTGGCGAACAAAGTCTTAGAAGAGCCTAGCACTTCCCGTCACCAGCACAGAAAACTCAGGGATGGAAATTCTATTACCTAAACGTTTAAATAAAATAAAATAAAATAATTCCTATATATTGTATTTTGGAATGCAGATTTGAGAGGGAGAATTAATGACATATGCAGTGGAGAGTGGGTAATGGAGTTGGAGATCAAGTTAAGTCGTTTTACTCTTTCTTGTCATTTTCAGACTGTTCTTGGTTTTCTTTCTCCTGGTTTTCGTTCTCTTCTTTCTCCTTCCTTTCTTGCTCTTCTTTCTCCTTCCTTTCTTTCTCTTCTTTCTCCTTCCTTTCTTGCTCTTCTTTCTCTTTTTTCTCCTGTTCTTTCTCCAGTCTATCTTTTTCAGCCTTGTCTTCAATTACTTTCAACTTGTCTGCTTCCTCTGGTACGTCTTTTTGATACATTTCAGGGACTCTGGTACGAGCTTTCCAGTAATGAGCGAAATTCTTCTCAAAGCCTAAGCCTTTGTTATGGCCAGCAAAGTGAATACACAAATCGCCTTCTTGCCAGTTGGAGGAATGTAAATAATAATTGTGGTATGCATTCATTGTTCGCTGAGGGACCAAGCCAGTATGATGGAATACAGTATCATGGTTTGTGAAGAGGTAAATAAAAGCATCTTGCTCTTCACGTGCAAACTTCTTTTGGATTAAAAATGGATCTCCCCACATATCCAGAATGAACTCAGCAAACCACGATCGCTTGATAAAGAAAGACCCAGCATTGATACCGAGATTGTCTTGAGTAAAGATGATATCGATGTTGTCTATATCGACATGCTCGCGAGGAGGATATAAAGTGCCGCTGAAATGATCTCCCAAATCGTTGACAGGACGGCCATAGGTTAAGCGTTGGGATAGAACATAAGGATTTAGGACATGTTCGGCGAGATCGACAAGCCCATTCATGATAATAATATCGGTATCGACCCACCAGATCCATTCGACCTCTGGGTGTTTTTCGAAAGCCTCTTTAATAGCAGGTAGCTTAAACCAAACTGCTTTTCTCTTGAGTCGATCTTGTTTTTTATACTTTGTAGTATTGACAAACAAATGGGTATATCCATGATAATCGGCATATTCTTGACGGTTGGCCATGAATAGATCAGTTAGATCATTATCAGTCGAGCCGGCTCCGTCAAAAGCTGATAGCATAAGAATTTGTTTACCATTGGGCACCAATTTGTTGTTTGAATCAACAAAATGATGGCGATCCTCTTCTGGGATCTCGACTGGTTCTAATAACTGGTGCTCTTGTAGCAGCATTTTATCGCGTATCACATAATAAGCCTCGGTAAGACTTTTGCGTTCTTCTTCTTCTTTTTCTTTTTTCTTCTGTTCTTTCTCTTCTTCCTGTTTTTTCTTTTCCTGTTGCTCTTTTTCCTTATTTTTTTCCTTTTCCTGCTTCTTGTTGAACTCCTCTTCGGCTTTCTTTAGAGCGTTGAGTTTGGCAATCACGACCTTGTCGTCCTGTGATTCTGCATCTTTGAATTTCTCTTCTTTCTCTTTAAACTCTTTTAGTTTATCGTTAAGTTCGGCGTCTTTTTGGTGGAGCGCTTCTTGCAGTCGTTCGATTTGAACCTCGTAGTCGGCCAAAGACTGGGTCGACGTCGGGATCGGGATTAGGACCGAATGTACAGGTGCAGTGGCCGTTTTCTGATTACTTGGTTTATTATTATTATTGTTGTGAGATTTGATGGGAAGCGACCATTTTGTAGTATCGATGGATGAGAACGAAGCCATGTACCATACGGTTGCGACGATGGCAGCGGTTGCGCAAGCCAGAAAGGCTACTTGAGGTAATCTCATAATGATGGAAATAAATAGATGGAAATGCGGTAAATAGGATGTTTTTCCGTCGATAATTATCGGGGCTGGGGGAGGGTGTATTTCCAGTTATTCTTTGTCAAGTCTCGTAACAACCAATCGGTATATGGAATTAGTATTCTTATCTGATAAAGTTTAAACAAAATGCTAACATGGAAAGAAAATAACCCGTCAAACCAAAATAAAAATAAAGCTTAAAATAAAGTACCTCGCTCACGGAGTGGATTTGGTATATATATATATATATCTATTTATATTTATAGCAAGGGACTAAAATATAATTGCACAGGAATGAGCGTGAATGGGCAGAGAATTACGTGTTCGGGAGGCCTGACAGGCATGCTACAGATGGAAGGGCACAGATCCTGGTGGTAAAAATGCGATTGGGCATTTTTCCAAGGAGTCCTCTCTAATCTGCCGCAGGTAGGGGCCGACAGACGTCGGTGCTGGCCTGAGAGCCAACCAGTAGCGCACGCGACAAGCACCGCAGTCGGCCACTAAAGTAACCACCAACCAAGCCAAGCTAAGCTAAAACGAAAAAAACCTCGCAAGCCAAAAATGATTAGTGCCAAGCCAGCTCTAATGCACAAATACAGAAAGGTGCCACGCAAGGCTCTTAGTTAGTGCTTGTCTCATATAGCATTCAAGCTTTTGGCACTAAGAAAAACGAGAGATCTCGCCGATCCGAGATCGATTTACAACTGAGTTATCGATAGACGTTGAGATGGCTGCGTTTGTGGGTTGATATTGCCTATTTCGGCTATTACATCATTCATTTACAGGCGATGGGTTCTGGGCACGGATAACAGAACAGACGTAAAGATAAGTAGCAAGCCGATAGATTAGGTAGAAGTTGATTAAGGGATGGAATAGGAGATGATAGGAGATGGTTAATTGAGTCGTGTGAGGGTTAATTGAGTCGTGTGAGGAGTAGGAGTAGGAGTAGGAGCAGGTGTAGGTGTAGGTGTAGGTGTAGGTGTAGGTGTAGGTGTAGGTGTAGGTGTAGGTGTAGGTGTAGGTGTAGGTGTAGGTGTAGGGGTGATTGGCCCTAATGTCAGCATTGTTCTGGAGAAGCTCTTGTTCTTGTTCTGGCCCTCGATCTCGGACACCCTCTCGTACACGCTCTCTCGACTCACTTTTCACTACGTTTCTACTGAATCATTCACTAATTACCCCTACTCCCGGCTGTGTCTCATTTATCTCTAACGATCACTGTCCTGTCTATCCTAGCGTCTATCATCCCGTACTGCCTCGACGTTCACGTTCACGTCCGTCCACCTTCACTCACGTTCACTCACGTTCACTCACGTTCACCTCCTACCTTATCAGGTTGCACATTTTCCACCCCCTTATTCCTCCCTTCTTGATAAGCTCCATTCTTCGTACTGACTTGTCCGGTTGACAGACAGCCTGATATCCGTGGTCGCGGTCCACCCACGTCTATTCCCAGCTTCCAGAACACGTGCTAGAATCCTTGTATTAGCCATCCTCCAAACTACCATCTGCCAACCCTAGATCACTCTAACTAAACACAGGCTGCTTTGATCCGGTTATTTTTACCTTTTTGCCGCATGCCCCGTCTCCGTGCGCTTGCTTTATGTTCCATGCGTGGGAAATCTCCCCACTGCAACCGATGATGCTACAGCCGTGTGTTCTGTCAACACAGTATTGGGTGC
This sequence comes from Sugiyamaella grinbergsii, assembly GCA_030579895.1. Classification (NCBI taxonomy): domain Eukaryota; kingdom Fungi; phylum Ascomycota; class Dipodascomycetes; order Dipodascales; family Trichomonascaceae; genus Sugiyamaella; species Sugiyamaella grinbergsii. The sequence continues at coordinate 77,642 of JAKTRT010000012.1, forward strand.
TTCAAATGAACCAATTCCAGGTGTTTATCCGAGCCCATCTAGTTCTATGATACTAGGAATGCCATGTCTGACTTCTGAGCAATCAGAATGTAGTACTGGTTGTTAATCCCACTTTACTAGTGACGTATTGCTTTCATTTATTCCTTATCATTGAGTAGGTTTAAGCTATTCCTTATCTTAGGTAGATTCAATATCTTAGGTACATTCAGTCTATTCCCTATCTTCGGCATCTTCAATCTATTCCCTATCTTTGGTCACTCTTTCATCACGCGTTTTATTTCAATTATACCATTATACCTTATTCTTCTTTTTTTGCTACTACGTCTGTTATATCCGATATGCCTGTTATCGGTATATATATGCTGTGTTTATCCTTTATACTGTTTTACTAAATTAAGGCTATTTTATTATACTGAATTGACGGTAGTTATTGTGGTGATTAACTACAGAAGGAAGACCCAAATAAATAAACAAATATTTGTACTGGAGCGTGGGTTAGGTTCCTAGTATCTGTATCCTGTTCCTCACCCATGTCAGGGTTTTCCCAAAATGAAATTATCATTTTGCTCAGTAGGGCAAGTGTGCCTGGGGATCGCTGCCCATTCCAGGCGAATGCCGTGATTATGTGCGGCGGGTGTTGCCTCCGGCGGCTGCGCGTCCGCCCCGACCTGGTGGACGGGCCAAGGCGGAGGGAGCAACAGCCGCTACTTTTCTCGAGCGAAGCTCGAGCAACGGGTCTGGGCAGAGCCCAGCCGCCGGAGGCGTGCCCCGAGCCCCCGCCCCGGCCCCGGCCCCCCAGCCGGGTCAGGCCCAGTGCCCTTGCTGCGCTCGCTTCGCTCGCTGCCCGGGAGGTGGTGGACATGGCCGCTGGCTTACTGCTGGTTTCTGAAATAGGAGCATGTATAATTAAACTACCTGCTCAGTTTGGCGGTGCCGCATATCGCAGGCGCGATATCGGAGGTGGTCGGAGATCCTGTCCTGTCCATAGAAAGGGCCGCACGATCGGGGAGGCAGGCCGGCAGAAGACTGCAAGGAGTTGGCACGGAGCGAAGGTGACAGGTAGGCAGAGATAGGCAGGAATGCAGAGTAGATAGATATTACAACTAAAGTATAAATAGACCAGGCATGAAAATTAACTACGCATGGTAATAATTATATATAGCATTTATTGCCAATTATTTATAAGCACTTCAATAGTAGTTTAACATTGGTTTTTCCGTATTAGGTAGGAAGACTTTACTCTTTAGCAATTCGATGGTGAGAAACCGGTGCTTTAGTCTAAATTATCAGAATGTATCTCTAATATGGTGAAGAATAAACGCATCTCACAGACGCTATAGCTAGACATGTATCGTACGTAATCAACAGCCAAGAGAATCTTTAGCATATGAATATGCAACAAGCAATTGGCGGAAAAGTATGTAGTAGACGGGAGGGAGCATTCCTTCCTTCCATGTGCCTTTCCTATTTTGTCTGCCTACGTCTTCTCTAGTTATTTTGATTTCAATATTGAATTCCATGAGCCGACATGACGAACCGTATCTAATTCTATGACACGACATTCACTGCTCCGGGCACAATTAGGCAAAAGGTCGTATACCATTAGGAATAAGCAGAATGGTATTTCATCTGCCGTTGGTGGTCAAGGATGGTCAAGGATGGTCAAGGACTGCCCTAAGCGAGCTATCCAGAAGCTGTGTAATCGCTTCCAGAGCTCCTCGACATCACCATCGCTAGGCTCACCAACTTCCAAGGACGCATCGCATCACGCATCACTCCATCACGTGATCACTCTGCTACGAGTGGCCTTCTAGAACCCGCCAAATGACCCTCAAAACGTTCCAAAAGACGACATTCTACTTATATCATATATCGACTGTGACACGACACACCCTCCAAAGTACTCCTGAAACCGTTTTGGAAACCCTCTTCGGAACCCTCTTCATATCCACCGCTCTACCAAAACCGTCCTTCACTTCTTCCTTCTAACCCTAAACTACGTCCCTGTCGCCGCACCATTGTTCCCTTAACACTATCTTAATCACTCTCCCTTCTACATCGCTTACAAACGGAAATCCGCAAATCCCCGTCATCCCATATGATCTAGATATATATAGCATCCATCTAATTTGTTCATCGGCTCTATCTCTACCTCCTATTCTGACCAATATAACTACCACGATTTTTACCCATTCGGACATCGTCCTGCCTCCAAAATAGTTAATAAACGAAGACCAAGGAAGTTCCGGCCTCCTTATAGGAGGTATGGGCCTGGCGTTGCTCCTAAAGAGTCGATTCTCGACAGTACCGAACTGATCTCCTCACTAGACGAATTGTCCATAGAAAAACCCCTTGATGGTGACCAAGATGATAATGACGATTTGCTTTCGAATCTCCACCAGGCTCCGTCCCATTTCATACCTCCATTATCAGCCATTTATCTACCTCCAGAAGTGCTCGATGTAGTGTTCAGCTATCTCCCTGACCCAGTGCCTATATCAATTCTCTACGTCGATACCACCTGGTATAGAGCAGCATTAAGACATGTATATCATACGCCGACGCTCAATGTCGGCAATTATTCCAAGTTCGTCGATACTATCAGCTCCAGTACCTATCTCGGGTCCCTAGTCAGAATCCTTGATCTTCGCAACATTATACAATCTGGCAAGAACTCGTACACGGCCAGATTGCTACGAAGATGCTCGACAGGCTTGCAAACATTTATAGCTCCTCAGACAAGCTTTGGCTACTCTCCTCTTGTGAGTCTCCGGCAATGCCATCAACTACGCACACTTGACTTGGGCCTCGTTTCTGAAACCGTCGACTTACGAGAACTGTTTCTGGCCATCCGGAACGCCAAGAAGCTCAAAAGACTAGAGTTCCCGCGCTCGTCGGTGTTTTGTCAAGAATATGACTATACATGGCCGTCCAATGTGACTTATCTGGGTCTTGCTGGTGGCATATCAAACAATTTTGTAACTGAAACCACTTTCCCCAAAACCATCACTCATCTTTCTATAAACCATTGTCCGTTTGTAACTTCGGAGTCTCTTCGCTCTCTCTGTTCTAGACTAGGCCCCCACTTGACCACGCTAAAGGTCATCTTCCCCCTGCCGGCGCTCCGGCCCAACGCGCTCGACTCAATTCTCCGTCTATGTCCCCATCTCAAATCTTTGACTGTCTCAGTGGATTATCTGTCTCGCTACATTTTTGCCGAACCCAATCTGCCCTCGGACGCACTGGGCCACAACATTCCTCATCCACTGAAGTATCTCACTCTCGACTCGTCGGGCATGCTCGGTCAAGCCAGCAAGATCCATGCCGATGATGTCACTCTGGCCATTCTCGAAGACAAGCTGCCACTACTAACCCACGTCCGTATCAGCAATAAACTTGGCTGGAACCCAGACCTCGAAGACATGGGCGAACTGGTCGAGGTCCTGGAGGGCAGAGACGGAGGTGTGTGGATCTACTAGCGCTGAGAGGAAGGGGGTGGGTGCCTCCGGCGGCTGGGCTCTGCCCAGACCCGTAGCTCCGCTTCGCGGAGGGGGCTGGGTTTGTGGTGATGGCTTGGTTCACTTGCATTTTATTTTTATTTTTATCTCATACTTTTTGCATGTCTCACCTGTGTATATAAGGTCATCTTTTTTTATATCCGCAGCGAATAAAATTTCTATAGATTCTAAACAGCAACCTTATTCTGAAACGGCTATTGCAGTGCCATATACAGTGCCATATACAGTCTTGAATGAACTGTGTATCAGCAGCCAGGGCCCAGGGCCCAGGCAGAGAATGGATCCGCCTACTGCTCACTGTGCCATCATCTGTGGGGTACTAATCGCACTCAACCTACCAAACACCCAGGGGAACCCGACCGACCGACCTACCGTTCAGACAGTCCTGCCTCGTAAAAAAAATACATGCGAAACAAAGAACACCCCCCCCGAATCGATATCCGGATCATGGCGTGAGAGAGCTGGACATATACCCCCTGAAAGATCGACGTACGTTCATCCCATCTCCATCTGCACCATTTAGGCAGGGTTCTTAATATAGCACCTCGCTATCGCGCTGGCGCGCAAGGCATCAGAGTCAGCCGCAAGGCAGCCCAGTTTGACACGCGTCTCGAATGAAATCTCTGGTAGATCTCGCTCGATATATCCATTGACGTTCGAGCTTAAACCCCATTGTCTGGCTATTTGTTGGCGAAAGATAATAAAACCAAAAAGGGTGCTCTGGTCGTTGCTGAACTACCGGTGAACTAATTTGAGAAGGACGATTCGTCGAATATCGGTTTTTTTTCTCTCCTTCTTGTCTGTAGGACGAATCAACTTCGTAAGTAGAAGACACGCTCAATTCACTCGCTCGCGAAGCGAGCACAACGGGTCTGGGCAGCGCCCAGCCGCCGGAGGCTCCAAAACACTAACGTCGCAACCAGAAAATGGCAAAAAAAGGGAAATCCTCCTCGGTGGTCGGTACAAGAGAGTACCGAGATACGTCGATTGCACCAGCTCAGGCCAAAGAGCGATCATTGCACGGGCTTGATACGAAGCTGTTGCCACTTATAACGGCCGTGGCGCTGTTTGTGCGGTTGTTCCGTCTCGCCAATCCCGACTCTGTTGTTTTCGATGAAGTGCACTTCGGTGGCTTTGCGAGAAAGTACATCATTGGACGGTTCTTCATGGACGTCCATCCGCCGCTCGCGAAAATGCTGTATGCGGTGGTTGGATGGTTCTCCGGGTATGACGGGGAGTTTGAGTTCAGTGATATTGGCGTGGAATATACCACTAGTGAGCATTATGTGCCATATGTCGCTATGAGAACGTTTCCTGCTGTCCTCGGAGTGCTGACTATAATGTTGGCATATGCTACTTTGAGGGCCAGTGGTTGTAAGCCGTGGATCTCGTTTTTTGGAAGCGCCCTGATGACTTTTGACAATGCATTGGCGACCCAGTCGAGATATATTTTGTTGGATAGTCCATTGGTGTTCTTTATTGCCATCACCGTGTATGGGTTCAAGAAGTTTGAGAATGAAGTACCTTTCACTAAAGATTGGTACCGGTACTTGTTTTTGACGGGCATCGGGCTCGGAGCAACGGTGAGCTCGAAATGGGTCGGTCTGTTCACGATTGGCTGGGTCGGCTTGCTGACGGTGTATCAATTGTGGTGGTTGTTGGGAGACTTGAACGTCAGTACTAAACAGTTTATAGGCCATTTCGGGGCTAGATTTGTTTTCTTGATCATAGTTCCAATCGCATTTTACATTGGCATGTTTGCGTTACATTTTATTTGTTTGGCTAATACTGGAGACGGGGCTAGTTTCATGTCCCCCGAGTTCCAATCAACTTTACAACATACTTCCATGGCACATGATATTCCTGCTGATGTCGCCTTTGGTAGTGAAGTGGCTATTCGTCACTGGAACACCCAAGGTGGATATCTTCATTCTCACGATCATATGTATGCTACTGGATCCAAGCAGCAGCAAGTAACTCTATACCCTCATAAGGATAGCAACAACGGTTGGGTCTTGGAGAATGGCACTGCTTTAGAGGAATATGAACGGGACGAGCATGGAAACATTACTGCTACTCTTGCCCTGGAAGCGCCTGTTTTCATCCGAGACGGTGATATTGTACGCCTTCGCCATAAGTCCACTTTCCGTAGATTACACTCTCACGACGTCCGTCCTCCAGTGTCTGAACAAGAACATCATAACGAAGTATCTGCCTATGGTTACGAAGGCTTCGCTGGCGATGCTAATGATCACTTCCGAGTCGAAATCCTCGACAAGTATAGTAGTCCTGGTGTAGCTCAAGACAGAGTCCGTACTTTGCAAACCAAGTTCCGACTTGTACATACAATGACTGGCTGTCACTTATTTTCGCACTCAGTTAAGCTGCCCAAGTGGGCCTTTGAACAACAGGAAGTCACTTGTATCAAAGGAGGTACTTTGCCAAACACTATCTGGTACATTGAAGATAACAGCAACCCTGATCTTGGCCCGGATGCCGAGCTTATAAGCTACAATAAACCCTCGTTCTTCGAGAAGTTCATTGAACTCAATAAGGTTATGTGGAAAGTGAATGCGGGATTGACCGATACTCACGCTTGGCAATCTAGACCAGAGTCTTGGCCCGTGATGCAACGAGGCATCAACTTCTGGGTCAAGGACTATCGCCAGGTATATCTCATTGGTAACGGTGTCACCTGGTGGACTGTTTCCGCTTTCATTGTCGTTTATGTCACCTATAAGGTTCTTTGGGTGTTGAAATGGCAAAGAAATATAATTGGCTTCTATAACGACCCTGACTACGCTCTTTATGACACTCATGTTGGCAGCTACTTGCTTGGATGGGCCGTACATTACTTCCCATCGTTCCTTATGGATCGTCAATTGTTCCTCCATCACTATCTTGGTTCTATGTTCTTTGGAATCCTGGCCCTTGCACAAGCACATCAGTTCCTTACTACCCGTATTATTCGTAATCAGCTTGTTGGTACTATTATTTCTGTAGCTTTCTTTTCTGGCGCTCTTGTCTGGTATATCTGGTATTCTCCTCTGATCTACGGATTTCCCTGGACCAAGGACCTTTGTATTCAGTCCAAGTTCCTGGATATGGATTTCAGTTGCGATAGCTATCACGGTACCTATGCTGAATATGATATTATCACTAGAAAGCGTACTGCTCGTCATAGCGAGAAGCCTTCAGCTGCTGAAAGCGTTGAAATGCCTGTTGTAGAAGAGTCGTCTTCTTCTTCCAATGCTGAAGACATCAACTCATCGGGTATTATTGAAGAGCCAGAGTATAATGAGTACGATTATGATGTCGAGAACGCCAGTCCGGTTGAAAACCCCATTCCTAGTGAAACTGTGGAAGACGATGAATCCACCGAGTCTCCTTCGAACGAAAGTGACGGTATCTCTGAATTCGAACCTGTTTCTGAAGAGTCCATTTCTGAGCCTCCTAACTTTGAAACTACCCCTGCTCCAGAAGTCAGTTCCTCGACATCGCTTAGTCTTATAAAAACTGTCAAGGCGGTTGTATACCGTGACGAGAACGGCAATCCTATCGACCGTGCAGCCGCTCAAGAAATGATCGCGAACCGTAAACTCAAGGTCGAAACTAAACGGGAACGAATTGATCGTGTTGTTGATGCTAATGGGAATCTTGTTTCTGCTGTCACTGTTCAGGAAGATGTTGTAGATAAACCAGAAGAGACGCAACAAGAGTAAAAAAAAAAGTCATCATCAATCTTTTTTAATTTAATTGTATGTGCGGGTTACCTCACTACAAATGACATTGTATCTACGATGTATTGAAACCTATATAAAATATATTATTATCGGCTATTTTGCATATACATTTGCTACTAGTAATTGCTGTTACGGGCGCCCCGAGTTGGTTATACAAGAAAAACCATGTTGGGTGTTGGCAGCTGGGACGGGATGGAGGGTTCAGATGAAGGCTCCTGGGGACTGTGGATTGTATATGAAGTATCGTTTGTATCTTGACTGTCATTTTGTGACATGTTTGAAGTTGCTTGAGAACTGATTATGGTGCTTGTTGTATGAATGGGTAGTGAATCAGGAGCCTCTCGTCGGATAGATACTGGTGACAACGATCTTTGGTCCACAAAGTTGCGAAATTCACTAGCGTTTAGTACTTTAATGCCTTTTGGAGTTGGCAGTGCTTTGATAGGAGGGAGATTGACGATGTGGATGTCAGGTTGATTCATTTTTTAGTTGTCTAATTTTAATGATATTGACATGGAGAGTGAAATGTTACTGATGGAGAGTGAAATGCTACTGATGGAGAGTGACAGGCTAGTGTAGTGTTCTATGCAGGGCTCTTTACTGTACATATAATAAATAGCGAATGTATGGAAGAATGAGTTCGGAACAATAACTAGACAAGTTAAGAAAAAAAAAATCTATAAAAAACCTAAACAAGGGCGGAACACACTCTTAGCAGAAAAAAAAAAAATAACGCTCACTTGAAGTCTGTAACTTTTGTTTTCGTAGCCTGTGCTTTGCCGAAGACCTTGGACTTATATTATATGGACCCTGTCGATTACGAACACCACCTTTCTCTTTAAAGGTCAAGCTTAAACAAAGATATAAACAAAAAACCTCCTCTATCCAAATTATAAAAGAGTACTACTACTTTTCCCTTTGAAGTTCGCTCCAGACGACAAACTACCACTTTACAACATCATCCTCACACCACCATCTGAGCCGCTTGCCGCACTCTCTCTTGATAAGATAGGACACTCAAGATAAGGTCTCCACCTCTCTCCGACGTATATCGATCAACACTGTATTCTCAAGATGCCTGATAATTCGGAGCTCACGGTCCCTTTGGAACCGATCCAACCCGGCAATTCACATCCAAATTCCGGCGAATCGATACCGGACTCTCTAGTCACGGAAATTAGAAGGTATGAGGATTTTTCAACCATTGATTGGGTTGAAGCGGCATCAGGAGAAAATGCCCTAAGGATACGAACATACCAACAAGCATATGACAAAAATAAAAATCACAAGACCCGACGGACGCGTGGAGGCGACGATGATTTGGTCGCAAATGATACAGACTCGAATGCATTGGGCTTTACAACTTCAAAAGGAATCGCTATAAGGTATGCGCTTGTTATTCGTCAAATGTACTCTGCTGCTCAGAGTTGGGTAGTCTTAGCCTTGGTAGGAGCGTGCATTGGATTAATTGCCGGGTTCCTAAGTATAGTGGCCGAGTTATTATCTGATTTCAAAACTGGCTACTGCACAGCGGGTCTTTATTTAAACCAGAACTTCTGCTGTTCCGGGTACGATGAAAGCGACATATGTCCAGAATGGCATCAGTGGAGTTCATTTGGTGTGTTGAATTATCTTATTTATATTGTGTTTTCTACCGCATTTGCCTTTACGGCAGCGTTTTTGGTCTATGGATTTGCTCCTTATGCTGCTGGATCAGGCATATCCGAGATCAAGTGTATTATTGCTGGGTTTGTCATGAATGGGTTCTTGGATGCAAAGACTTTATTTATCAAGAGTATTACGTTGCCATTGACAGTTGCTTCGGGATTGAGCGTAGGCAAAGAGGGTCCTTCTGTTCACTATGCCGTTTGTGCTGGAAACACTATAGCGGGATTATTTCCAGAATACCGTCTTTACAAGTCGAAAATGAGGGAGGTTTTAAGTGCCTGTGCTGCTGCCGGAGTGGCCGTGGCGTTCGGCAGTCCAATGGGAGGTATTTTATTCTCTCTTGAAGAGATGACTTCGTCGTTCCAACTCCAGTCTATGTGGAAGAGCTATTTCTGTGCTTTAGTTGCAACTGGTGTATTGGCATCCATCAATCCGTTCCGTACGGGTCAACTGGTACTGTTTTCAGTCAAATACGACAAAGATTGGCATTTTTTTGAAATCATCTTTTTCGTCATTATAGGCCTGTTTGGCGGATTTGGCGGACTGTTTATAATTAAATGGAACCTTCGTGTTCAAGCGTTTAGAAAAAAATATCTATCCAATTATGCTATTCAAGAAGTATGCTTTTTGGCGCTCATCACTGCTTTGATTTGCTATTTCAACGAATTTTTAAGGATAGATATGACTGAAAGTATGCAGATTTTATTCCGTGAATGCGGCCATGATAACGAAAACGTTACCTGCCAGCCATCGCATAGAATGTACGTTACCAGTACGTTATTTTTTGGTGTAATCATTCGTGCTCTACTCACAATCATCTCCTATGGTAGTAAAGTGCCAGCAGGTATTTTTGTGCCCTCAATGGCGATTGGAGCATTGTTTGGTAGATTGGTTGGAACCCTAGTGTGGTGGTTGCACGATAGCCATCCACATGCCGCATTTTTCGCCAGCTGTCCACCGGATACTCCCTGTATTACTCCTGGTACCTATGCTTTATTGGGGTCTGCTGCTTTATTGAGTGGTGTGATGAATATCACTGTGACTGTAGTGGTAATCACCTTTGAAGTGACTGGAGCACTGCGGTATATCTTGCCGACTATGATCGTAGTGGGAGTTACAAAGGCAGTAGGAGATTATTTTGGTCCCGGCGGGGGAGGTATTGCTGATCGTACAATCATTGCAAACGGATATCCATTTTTAGAAGACGATCCAAACGATGAACACAATCATTATGCTAATGACCTAATAGAATATGCCATGACCAAAGAGCCTATATCGGTCTCAAGCCATGACACCACAGTCTCACAGATTCGATCTTTATTAGAAACTAGCAACCATCAATCGTATCCGGTAGTCGATATTGAAGGCGGCGACAGTGACACCAATATCACTACGACACTTGCTAAAACTACTGCTACTACTACTACTACCACTACTACTACAAACATCTATCTAATTGGCTATATCTGGCGATCTGAATTGGAGTATATTTCGACACGTCATCGAGACACTCCCGACAAATACGTGACATTTGATACTCATAATACCAACTCACCATCGGATCATTTAAATTTCTCTCGTCTCGTGAACTTCTCTCCTGTTGTCGTGCAACACAATACACCACTGTCAAAAGTGGTTGAACTATTCTCCAAGGTCGGTCCTAGGATTGTATACGTGGAAAGAAACGAATCCGGGACATTCTGTGGTCTCTTGACGCGCAAGGATATTCTTAAATATCAGCATAAAGCGGATTATGCCATGTCTCCACCAGACACATCTGCTGCCGAAGAAATGGACCGTAAAATCTGGGAGCTAATCTCGTTATCTTTTGCTAAACTTCGAAAGTTAGTTACTGGCAGTTAGAACTAGAAATGCAAAATGTTATCTGCCTCAATAGCTCCGCCTCCAGTAGAGCTTATCGCTATATGTCGGATAGTTCGTTTGCTGATTTGCTCGTTAGTATTATAATCGTTTATCGCGGCTGGACATTGGATCGTTCGTTGCTCTGGCTCTGATTTGATCGCAGTGCTTTCGGCGGCTGGGCGTTGCCCAGACCCATTTCGCTCGCTCGCTCGCTAGGTCGGTCGGTCGGTTTCACCGAAGTACATTGTCGACTAGTATATTGTTGATACATAAAATGAACGAACACTAATTTCGAAAATAATTCACTGAACATATATCTGATTTTTTGATAGATTGCTGTGAAAAACGGGTTGAGAAAAAAAATATACAGGTTGGTTAGGTATTGCCCATTTTGCCGGTTGTCATTGCCCTACTATGCCTAATCCCTACTATAATCTTCTCTTGGAGCGCCATATCCTCCTGGACCACCTCTAGAGTCTTCACGATATGATGGGCGATCGTAATCGCGTCCTCCATGATCTCCTCCAGGGCCACCAGATCCCATAGATGGAGGTGGTCCACGTCTCTCACGATCACGATAATTATTCGATTCGCCTCTGCGATGAGGAGGAGCGTATCTGTCACGTGGAGGACCTTCTTCATAACGAGATGAATATTCCCGATCTCTGTATCCTTCCCGATCATCGTATCTTGATGGTCCAGGAGGTCCTCTTGGAGGTGGAGGTCCTCTAAATCGATCATCATATCGATCATCATATCGATCATACCGATCATACCGGTCATATCGGTCATATCCTCCTCCACCAGGAGGTCCACCGAATCTTTCTCTATCATCAAAGCGAGGTCTATAACCACCACGGTATTCCCCTCCATATCGGCTGGGACCACCGAATCCTCCTCTTCGGAATGAACCAGGTCTTGACTTTGGTGGGCCAAAGTATTTACCCGGAGTAGGAGTTCTTGGTCTCTTTCTCTTTGCCTTTTCAACAGAGATAATTCTTTCATAGACTTCTTGTCCATTGATGCCAGCAATAGCAGCGTTAGCGCCCTCCAAATCCCCCATATCAACGAATCCAAAACCACGAGAGTCTCTTGAATGAGGGTCAACCATAATCTGACACTTGACCACCGGCCCGAATTTGCCAAAAATCTCTTCTAATTTAGCTTCCGTAACCTGGCGAGCCAAACCAGAAACAAACAAATTGGTTCCTTCATTCTTAGCAGCTTCTTCGTCGTCGTCTTCGGGAAAATTTCCCGTATTACCAGAGCTTTCACCACCCATGCCGCCGCTGCTAGCACCGCTTCTGCCGCCAAGATCATTGCCATCATGGCCATTTTTTTCCCTGTCATCGAGAGTTGCGCCGTCATCAGCTATTTCATGAGCAGAATCCCGTCTTGGAGAAAACGATCTTTGACGGTCATAGCGGTCCGGACTAGCGCTTCTTCGCGAGGAGTAATCATCAACAGCAGCCATTTTTTCTTTGTTGTTTGTTTCAGCTTTACCTGGTCTTCTGAACTAGAGTGTGGGTTTACGCGTTATACGGATTGTGTGCGGAGATGAGAGGGAGGATGAAATTCCTGTTAAAGAATTTCGGCGTCGTTTACCCGGGACAGCTACAGCCGTACATGGATGATATATGTGATGACGGCAGTACATGGTTGAGACTTTCTACATTATTCCTGTAATTGGTATGTTGAAATAATGGACGTCTTGTAGTTTTTGTTTATCATTGACCTTAGAATTATTCAGTCGACTGTTGTTCTTGGTACCGTTAAGATTGAGTATCACACATTGCTCTTACTACCGTTCGTCTCGTGCTCCATTTTGTTAACATCTGGTTTAAGGTTCATGACCCTAAACCTCAATAACATATAACTGATTTTAGAGCCAAAAGCTTCCTCTATCAATTGCGATAAGATTGCGGTTAGAGGCGAACGGAACCAGTTCAGGTGTAGACGAAATTCTAGCAAAGCATGTCAAAGATTTTGTAAATAAATATGAAATTCATAGTCTGCGAAACGAATCAGATCGGTTGGAGAAGTTGGACTAGTTGGAGTGAGGTCGAATCAGCTTGCTCAGCTTCTTAATAATACTGTGGAAATAGCCCGTGATTTCTCTATTTAATAGTATCTGGAGAGTATGATTAATCTGTCAATAGATGGTTTCAGACCACCCAGATATCAGACTTTAATAGCGACACTGAATATCACATCATTCCTTATTTGGACAGACCAACCAATCGTCTTGGGTTACTTGGTACTGAGCATTTTAGCGAGATATGTTCTCAAATGCGGAGCTTTACAAAGAAAACAACCCAACTGAGAGGTCCGGGGAATTAGACTCGTTGTTTAACTAGGTTATAAGCTAGCCAAGCTTAGTTTTCACTCTGATTCATCTACCAGGGACGTTCAGTAAAAGGATGAAGATCAACCAAGACTCGCGCTTTCATTGAAGGAGTTGTAACATATTCTGGCCGAACTCTGTTTGCCGTGTTGACTACAGGACTCGTACTTCTGGCTGCCCTTGCGTGGTAAGGATTCTGGTCGAGGCGATGCGAACCCCTGATAATCCCTATTCTGGATGAGGTACGGTTTGAACCATGCAGAAGTGCGAACGTGCATAAGGTTCAGGAGCGATAGCTGGATCGAATATCAATTGAAATAATATTTTTTCGCCGATTATTAGAATTATACGCTAAAGCTGTATTATGTATTAAGCAGTGGTTCATTATAAAACACAGAATGGTTTGTGTTCAATTCCATAGTCGGAATAGAACTTGCGCTATATAATTGAGTTGCTTCTCCTTCCTTTGGATGACTTTACTTATATCTCTCTCTCAAAAACTCTTCGCGCTACTATACTTAAGCTGCCGTTGAGGTGTATTGTTTCTTATTCTTCACCGTAGCTTGTACGCTTGTATGCTTGTACCGCTTTCATGGTCTTTGCTCGACCGTAAACTGATCGTATCTGAAGCTCTCTTGCTGGTAACCACGCCCCACCCGCCCCACCCGCCGCATAGAGTCAAACTCAATTCGAACCCCTGGATTCTCCATATCACTCTTGTCTTATCAGCAAACATATATTTCACTGCTACTGAAACTACTCGCTTTACCACCACCGGCGCCACTATATAAACGTTATCAGTACCGTTCGTGTGTCGCGGTGGTTTGTTTATGAGGAGCGATACAAGCCAGCCCATAATTGTAAGTACCGACCGTTCAGCTGGCAGAGCCAGCTCACAACGGGGGTCCGGGCAGGGCCCCGGCCGCCGGAGGCCCCGCACAAACATCACCTAACAGACCATAGCACCATTCCGCCAATAAATAACAAGCTGCAAAGCCCAACTCCTGTCATTCATTTACCCGAGCCTACGCCCAACACTGCTGTCAGTGAGGAAAAAGATCATTTGAAAGCGTCTTCTTCTAGTGACTCTGAAACCAATTCCTGTCTAGCATTAGCGGTTAACGAAGAGGACCAAATATATAACGATTACACATTCACAGTGGACGGTGACACCGATTATACGTCTGATAGGACGACGCCTGACCAAGTGACGCCGACGGATAGTTCAAGATATAGCCGGGCCAATTTCCAGAACGAAGCAACCAGATACGAAGGACCCCCTCCTCCTTATTCTCCTCCTGTGACGGATCTGTATACAATGTCGATTCAGCCAAGTTCGGTGATTACGCAGGTGTCTGCGGTAGGTGGAAATGCCGCTTTACACCCGTTTGCAGCTTATGACGAACAGGAGAGGTCGGAGAACATCCAGTTGAATCTTCGCGGAGTGTTGTTTGATATTTCTAGAAAGGAGTTGCTGAGACTGCCCGAGAGCATTTTGATTGGTATAACGAGCGGCGCCTTGTACGACCAGAATGTCAGCGGTGCGAGTCTGGCAGATGCTAACGCGGCAGCAGCAAACACTCTTTCTCCCGAATGTTTTCAATACACGCTGGATGTGTTCCGGTCCGCGGCCATGGGTTTACCGTCTACGCTGTTGTCTATTGAAAACCCAGATGAGAATGGACTAGATGACATTATTCTGACCGGTAACGGAGATCACCCTATGGCCGATGCTGACGATGCGAATAATCATCCAGGAACAGAAACCGTTTCGGATGTATCCGAGATCCTACGGCGACGACCGGCTATTATTGTCCTTCGAGAAGACCTCGACTATTACTGTCTGCCTAGCTCGCCTAATGTAGACGCAGAATCAATGCGGCAAATCAAACACAATTGCGGCGACACCATTCTTAACCAACGCCGGATCTTCAATGGTCTTCGCAAAGGAGAGTCTGAGAACTCTCCCGAACATCATCTAATTGCCATGCTTTGTTCCAGTGGATTTAAGATCGAGGATGAATGGGGCTTCAGAGCGCGTGAGCCTCATAAGACTGTCATTAGCAGTCTTGCTTTAATCAGGTTACAAGCAGAAGAAGATGAAGGAGAAGAAGAAGATGATGACGATGTCAGAAAATCTCACCGTCCAGCGAACGACCAAGACGAAGGGAACGACTCGGCCGAGGCAAAGAATCATATCCAAGCCCAGCAGGAACTGTCGACTCCTCAAAAGCTCCTTCTTTTCTGGAGAAAGCCAGCTAGAAAGTGCTGGTGGGATTCGGTCGAACTCAACAACGTCCCTGGAACCAACGGCCCGATCCGCGTCCATGTCCGACGCGTCTGGACTCTCGAACTGTCGGTCATCGGTGTTCGATGAAAACTAGCTTGCAGGGCTCGCATTCACTGTGCGTTCTCTCCAGCCTTATTTAATTGCATTTTCATTCTGTAACCTGCCTCTCTGGCTGCCTCCGGCGGCTGGGCTCTGCCCAGACCCGTAGCTCGAGCCGAGCTCGAGTCTTCTGGCACCCAACCCATTCCATGCTCTTTTTTTGGGGGGGGGGGGAGGAGACCAGAGTTTAGCTCCCCATTCCTGTGAAGTTTATCAGGCAGATCTGCTCGGCTGGACGTCAACCATGCCCTTCTCATGTGACAACCACCACAATAGGACCCCTTCTATGCTCGACTCAGCACCTGCTGGCGTTATTCCTCACCTCAGTGTACGATTTATTTTGGGTTCTTACTAAAAATCTAGATTGCCATTTATCTCGCGTGCGAACAAAACGGCTCGTATCCACAAAACATACCGCATATGATCGCCGACGTTTTTTTCCGAAAACGTCCAGATAATGCAAAATTTCATTTTGACTATGCCGTGGGGGCAAGACGGCGGGCAAAAGGCCTACAAGCAGACAGCTTTGGAATATATATAAATATGCTTCCAGTCGAGTCTCTTCGTTTGCAAGATTTCAGAGCTTCATTCGATTTTGTCAATTGAAGCAGTGCAGTTTGAGGCAGTTTTTCAGATTATCATGGTCGGCAGCTGTTTTAGTGCCTTGTCATTACCCTCTCAGGGTCCTAGGAGTTTCGATAGAATAGCAGTTGGCAACGACGATAAATTCTTCGTTAAAAGGGTCGATTCTGAAACTGTAACATTTGACGACGTCCTTCAATTCGCTGAAATCATTCTTGATAGCTTTCGTGATGACCTTATGTTTCAGTACTGGTTCGGACCCGAGTACAAATATGACGAATTTGTCCAGGATATCCGTCTGAAAGTCCTGGATCCGAAATTAAGATTAAAATCTTACATTGAAAGAGCCAAGGCTCTTGAAAGATTGACTTATGCATTTGCGAGAAGCTTCCATCTGAGGATTCTGGCTCGCTTAGACGACTATTATGGAATGTACACTACAAACCCAGAATCTGGCTACGAGACCCTGGTTGGCATGTTTGTTTGGAGATACCCATCGTCATTAACAACGAAAATATTCGAGCCAATGTCTATAACAGCTCGATTCCATCATGATTGTGCCAAGATCAAGTATTCTATTCTTGACTGGTACGCTTTCTGGGGTACTGGGCCGCATCCTATGGACAACTCTCGATCCGCTGCTTTTGATATTGCTATTGGTGAGAAGACCCAGCATGTTCCTGACACGGATGATGAAGGAGATAGACTGTCCAAGTTATCATATAATGAACTTGTCGATACCCCATACCGTAATAGAGATTATATCTATTTACCATTTTTTGTTATTTCCCGTACATATCAAAGGCAAGGTCTGGGTAAGCTTCTGTTTGACCACTGTTTAAAAGTACTCCCCAAGGATGCCAAGGTCCAATTTGTATCTCAGGATGGACAGACCAAATCCGAGGGTCCAATTAAGGAGTATGTGATTGCTACGGCTGCTGGAAAAGCTCTCTATACGAAGTATGGTTTCAAGGAAGTTGCTGATTTTTACTATGAACCAGATGGGAAGAAAGAGTTTGCTACTGTAAACTATCGACTTGACAGGCACTAGTTTGGTATGTCATTTCATCACACGCCCAGTTTATTATTCTAGTTCTCCAAACCAGTTCATTTTTATGATATATTTTAAATAAATAATACTATTACAGAAAAAATCTATATCGATTTCAAGCTTCCGAAGGTGACGAAACAGCACTTTCATCAGATGTGGCATTATATCCCAGCACAATATTACGAATACTGACCATCCACGGGTCAGTGAGAAGCTCTATAGCAGACGCCCGCTTATTAGGATCGCGTTCTAGCGTTTTCATGAGGAACTGTTGACCTTCAGGAGAAAGTTGATCGTGCGAAGGTAATTGCGGCAAATGGCCAGCAGCAATATGATACATGATGGCCCATTCGTTGTCAAGGTTAGCCCACGGTCTACGACCAGTAGCCATTTCTAATACACAGCATCCTAACGACCAAATATCGATACTACCATGACGACCATTACCAGAACTTGTAATAACTTCTGGTGACATATACATGGGTGTACCGGTCATACTATTCAGTTTCGTTTTGGTTCCATTAGCACTATTAATAGCGCTCGCTCCACTAGCAGGACCACCAACACTACCTTGTCGAGTCTTTCCCGTTTTCGCAATTACTTTAGCAGCACCAAAATCAACATACTTAATGACTCCATTGTGATCAAGCAGGATATTTTCTGGCTTGATATCACGATGAACGATTCCTGATTGATGAAGATACGCCAGACCTTCCAACATTTGTAAAGTATAGACCTGAATCACTTGCTCATCTTCAATTCGTCCATATTCTAATAATCCTGCCAAAGAACCTCCCTGACAGTATTCCATGAATATGAAAACCCGGTCCCGATGAACCTCTACTCCGTAATATTGAACGACATTTGGATGACTAAGGATTTCTAACACAGTCATTTCATCTTTAATAGATTTAAGAATATGTCGAATCGATTGAGTATCCTGTAATCGGATTTCTTTGACAGCCATTACTCCACCGGTATCCAGGTTGACTGCAGCATACACCGAACCAAAAGTTCCACCGCCAATATAACGCCCTTGCTGCCAGCGGATCTGAAGATTGGAAAATGCCGAAGCAAGATATATGAGGAATTCCGTATCGCCGCTAGTATCATCAAGAACCTTACCGACTGAATGTGTGTCTTGTCTTTGTTGTTCTAATTTCTCCAGCTTTTTCACCATTTCTTCTCTCAACATAGTTACCAGTTCCTCATCATCTTTGACAGCAATATTTGAATACCGGCCTCTTCGCAGGATATCATTACTGTGCTGAGCAGCTCTGGATCTTGCACCAATAATATCAAAATGTGAAATCAATAGAGTCATACAGTCAGCTACTTTGACTCGCAACTTTGCAAACTGCTCATTCGAAATGGCTACAATATTAACACCTCTTGTCATGACCATTGCAAACTCCAACGCAACAACCGTCCATCTGAACGTCTTGTTTTCAGTTGGAACACAATCGTCGCATATAAACGAGACCCATTCAATACACAGATTGATCAGCTTGATGGCCACATTGCCACGGCGATTAGCATCCATTACTGAGATTCCTCGTTGACCAAACTCTCTTGCAAATACAAACATATTATGAACTGTTTCTTGACATCCATATGGTTTGCATCTTTTTCTAAATAATGTACAGCTTGTAATTACCGAAGTAGATAATTTGAAAAATAGCTTTCTAACTCTTGCCAATTCGCGATCCACTCTAGTGACATGTGATTTCGTGTCAACGGCAATATCAAAGATGTCTCCACCTCCGGTTAATCCAGAAACCTCTTTCCTCGTTCTTTTTAAATCCTGCGAACCTCCCTCAGTGATCAATCTCATGCGACCTGGCTTCATATCGATATCAAAGTAAGGCATATCCAAATTAACAATCTCTCCTTCCCATACCAATGGTTCTTCAATACAAAAGATCATCACATACGATACATGTTCAACATCCTTCTTCGGAATTCGGCTATATCCTGATAATATCGATCGCACTGTTTCGGGTCGATCTTTCAAATAGGGGTCCGCTATGGCATATATACCATATTTTTCAAAGGTACCGGTATAAACTAGAAAATGGCCACTTTGCCTTAACAAGTTCATAAAGACTTTTGTTTTAGCAGGCTGAATGGAATATTCAGTTGAATTTTCATATGCTTCTGATAAAATTCTAGAGAATGTTAGCATAAATACAAATGAATAGGTGTCAATCATTACTTACTTGTGGAATCTTAATAATTTTCGTTGGAAACTTCGAATTACTTCCATTGTTGTAGTAAACCACCGCTCAATCTCAGCAGGCGCCCAAGACTGGGGACCCTTCATTTGATGCTCCCAATATGTCAGTAGACGGGTCAGGATCTTACTTTCTAAAGATGTAATCAACTCAGCAACAGCAATGTCTCCTCCTTCAACCAATCTTCCTACTCCGAGAAGAAATGTGTAATGTTGCTCGAGCTGTTCCGTCTCTTTATAGGCTCTGAAAAGAGACTTTGAAGATCTACCGCCGTCCAGGAACTTCTTATTTAACAGATCTAAATAGAAATTCACACAATCGAGAAGGGTCGAATTGAACGCTTCATCGATTTGCGTCGGGAAAATCCATCCTTTATCAAGAATTGGCAGGGTGTATTCGATATTTCGATCCATGACTTCCAGGGCATGCGCTATAATTGCTTGAAAGTCCAGAATCATTTGGTCAACAATCATCATAGTAGGGTTCACTAGCCGTCTTGCATATGTCAATCTCATTTGAATGATTTCTCTGATGAGAGTGATTGGAAATACCATGAGATGAAGTAGTGACTTGTTAAACAACGGAAGTCCCAATTCAAGGAACATGTCGGAATATAGAATCGTAGCATCGCGAGCTTTTTCGATCAGTGGGCCCAATCGGCTACTGATTCGCCTATCGAAGATATTTGCAAGATTATCCTGTTTTAAGATACTCTCAACGAGGGTCGTTTTCTCTTCTGCCATCATAGTCAAACCATTATCTTCTTGGGTCGATGGAGGAGTCTTTTCTGGAGCTCTGCTTGGATCGATATCGGAGTTCCCAGTCCATCTTCGTAATAAATCGAGCTCCTGGTTGATGGAATCAGTAATGGACTTCCAAGATTGAAGACAGTCAACTTTGGCTTGGAATGAATCACTACCGTATATAGCACTATCGGTTTTTAGATTTTGCAAGGTTCTATACAGCCCTTCACATCGATATAGAAGATGCATTACAGGATCTAGTTGTTTAAGGGCATCCTCAGCACTGATGTTTGTAGGATTTTGGACCTTGAAATTCTGGACTCGCTCTAATGCATCAGTAACGGTTGACCGGGAATAATCAAACATCCTCTTCTGCTCAATAACGGTCCTCCCAGATACCTTTGCTCGTAAACCGAGCCACGTTTCCTCGTCATCCATACCATTGCTGGATTTCTTGGGCTGCCTGATACGACGTTTTTCGGCTCGAAACACCTCACCAGTGAGAACAGACGCTAACATTGCTTGCCATTCAAGGCGCTCTCTCCATTGTTCAGGGGCACCACCATCTATTGATTCGATAGTGGTAGTGGTGGTGACTTTTCCATCGCGAATGTGCGAGCTATTATTATTATTATTTACGACCACAGTTGTCTGGTTGGCCGATGTACCATTCGATCCGTTGTTATAAGTAGTTTCAAGAAACGGATAAGATGAGCCCAAGTCAGTATATTCATCATCGAAACTTGTGCCTACACCGCCAAAGCCAATTACTTCTGGTTGTACCTCGGTAATGGAGTCTTCATCACTATCGTCACTAAGGAAATCAGGAATCGAATCGCCAACTGAAGACAGTCCTTTGACGTAGTAGTCATCGACAGATGCATTGGTCATTTTATTGATGTAGACGGGCTCTTGAGCGAGATATGAAAGATGGGCATCTTTCCTACCAAACATAGGAGCATCATCGCTATTAGCGGCTGCAGTGACAGCAGCAGCGGCAGTGGTGGCTCTGTTTCGCGACGTCGAAGAAGCATATCCGGATTGTTGTTGTTTTGATGAGTTGGATGATGGTTTACTATTAGTAGTGGTGGAGGATGATGACGATGAAGAGGAGGATTCGTCGTAGTTTGGAGACTGGGGGGACTGGCCTTTGTTGGAAGAGGATATATTTTGATGCGACGGTATTCTTGCTGGAGCGTATGAGTTTGACAGAGCACGAATTGGAGAACGAGGCCTAGGTGAGTTCTTGGGTTGTGACATTGGAGCGTTAGAATTGGCAACACCGGACCCGCCAATGTTGCCAATGTTCATACCAGCACCTAAGTTTCCTGCTGTACCAGCTTCAAACTTTCGTAGCGAAGAAGCCACCCTGGATTGCGACTGGCCATCAAGATCTATATATGATGACTTGGGCGCAGGAGCCCCAGAGGGACTACTACTTCGTGAACGCGGTAGGTTGAAATAAGAGCCTTCTTCGCCATCGACGCTGTTACCAGAGTCTTTTGGACGAGGAGATACTCTTGGAGACAAGCCAGGAGAATGTCGTGGGGAGATTCTAGCTGGTCCCAGTAAGCCATTGTGACTGGCGCTGGCAGCTGACTTACCAGAATCTCTTCTTGATCGATTGGTGGTAGGAACAGTACCCATAGATCTATGTCTTGATAAGCCTGGTACATTCGTGGAACTCGGTCCTCCTCCACTAAGTATTGCATTGCCTGTAATAGCATTCAATGAAGTGGCCGATGAAGAATGCGATGAAGCCAGACTATGCGATCCTGGTGAGAGTAAAAAAGGAGAATGGATAGTTGGGGTTGTCTTATTCGGTGTTAAGGGACTGCTATATCCTTGAGAAATAGGAGCTGCTCTCGCAGATGTCAAATCAATCCTTAGAGGAGGAGTTGAGACTTTCCTTTCTTTAGACATGATAATGTAAGTTTTAAGAGGACAGTAGTATTAATAGGGTAATTAGAAGAAGCAAATCATGAAGCGATGAATATGTGTGAATGACCACTGGGGTAGAAATTTGATGAATTTATAAAGAAGTTCCTGTATAGTGTAGACGGAACGATTCGACCAATGGACAACTGTCGATTGTGCCAGAGAGGATAAAGATTTTGGGTGATCAATTTATGTTAACAAGCAGAAGAGCAATATCGGTCAGACAATGTTTTTTATCCGAAAGCAATCAATCACAATCGATTCAAATTGGGCGGCCTTATAAGTACAAGAAAGTAATAGACAAAGATAACGCTTATCTATAAGTTAGTCGTTGAAGATGGATATGAGAACCGTTGATAGTCAATTAGGACAGACCTAAGTGTGAACCGTACGGCGGGTGAAACTGAAAGTAGCCGTACAATCGGATGGTGGTCAGAGAAGGAGCAAGGCGTGAATGAATGAATGAATGGCTCGGCCACGCTGCAGTTGGGAGCGAGCAGGAGCAGGCGAATTGAAAGCAAAGATTGAAAGAAAGGACGGAATGAATGAATGAATGAGAGAAGAGATGAGACGACATGAGATGGGAGGAGATAGAGTGGGTAGCCGCAATAGAGTAAGTTGGGGCTGGTTGGGTGGAGTTTACGGTCTGTGTGGAAAATATGACTGGTCATTCTATCCAGACGTCCATTCAGAGTCATGCTCCAATACATATCCGAGAGAAGTTCGCAGCCAAACTCGGTAATGACTTGGCCCGACGTCCGACAGCAGTTCCGCACATTGACGGTGATTTGACATCTTTCACCTCTGATAGCAACTACAACGACTATGGCTACTTTAAAATTTGTCCGCAATGTAAGATAAAGATAGACAAATGTGTAGTAATTAAAAAAAATATAAAAAGAAAAAGCGTGTTTTAAGTTCGTGCTCTAACTCATGCTGGCAGGTCTGGTCAGACATGATCTTGAAAAGCGGTCTAGAAGGGACTTTATTTGAAAAGGTACGGGCGATATTGGTACACAAATTAGACGGTGTGGTACTGCTATGGTACTGGAGCCGTCTCATATCCGGAGCATTCTCTAACCAACGTGCTAGGCGACAATTGTCAGGGCCTCTCCCGGTCGAGTGACTATGGAGGTTGAAATCGATAAAAGACATGTGGTATGTTCAACATAGGTTAGGTCAGCACTCGAAAGGCTAACGCATTATTTCCAGAACCGGCTGGGGGGCTTTCACGGCGGATGTATAGCATCGCTTATTGATATCGGCGGTTCATTAGCATTGGCATCTAAAGGGCTGTTTGCTACAGGCGTAACTGTCGACATGAATTCTACGTTCATCTCATCCGGCGGAGGAGTAGGAAACAAGGTACTAGTAGTAAGTGCAACCTGATTCTTCAGTAGCTAAACGATAAGCTAACAGGCAGGACGCTCGTTGCGACAAGTTAGGACGTACACTTGCGTATACCAATGTTGAATTTCGAGATATAAAAGGGGATTCTATGTTTGCCCGTGGGAGCCATACAAAGTACATTGTTCAAGCATTAAAACATGTAAGTTGAGTGTACGAGATAGGGTCGTAAGCGCGGTTACTAACAGATCATGCGTAGCCTGACAATGTCGCACTCAATGACTAGAATAATAAATAGATATATATATATATATATACAGAGCAACGAGCGAAGCGAGCTACGGGTCTGGGCAGAGCCCAGCCGCCGGAGGCACATCGTGGCTTGCAAGCACGAGCCGGCCGTCGGGGCCAAGAGAGCTATGAGTTAGGTTTCTGGCTGCGAGGGTTCTAAGGATGTCGGCCATAAGAGTGGATTGGGTGGATGTGGATTGTTTCCATGGGGTTTCGATGGATTGGATGGCCGAAGAGAGGCCAGAAGCGCCACCGATTAGTGAGGAAGATACAACTACTGCTACGAGGGATACTTCAGCAGGGTCATGGGAAGACAGATGAGAGATAAAGTCAGGGGTGACCAGTGATGAAGGAACATCGATAATGGAGTAATAGGCAGCATCGATAAGGGAGGAGGATATTGCAGGGGCTTTGGTGTGGGGGTTGTCTAATAGCCAGTAATCCCAGAGACTGGTATCTTTGGGTCGGTCTAGATAATATAGAACGGAGTTCAGCTCTGATCCGGTAAGCGAGAAGATACGAGGGGACGGATCGTCAGACGAGGTTGAGGTTGAGTTCGGGCTCGAGCTGGTCCCAGTGGTCAAGGTGGATTTTAGCTTCAGGTGTACAAAATCGTGATATCCAGATTCAACTGCTTTGAATATGATAAAAAAAGGACTTTTGTGTAAAGCGGTGGCCGCTGCCTGGAGAGATCGTCCTTTAGACGAGCGTGGTGGGTACGGGAGGACGTCGACAATATCGGTTCGTCTTGATCTAGATCCAGATCCAGATCCAGGCTTAGACGCCAAACCCTTTCTCTTCCGTAGCTCTTGAATTGACTCACTCCCTGAATGATCAGACAGCCGGATCATCTCTTGCTTTCGGTTGTTATTTAAGACGTGCTTCTCATGCTTGGCTCGGTACTTGAAGGTGCGAAACAGGCTGGAGTACGCAATTTGTTGGTTCGTGCTTAATCCAATGGCGCTCGACTGGTTGGTCGGAAGGTAGACATCTCGGATTCGATTGAAATGGGGAATTTGCGGTGATGGATGGCGACTGGATTGGGAGGTAGATCGGCTGGATGATTCGTTTACCGCAGACTTTAATTTGGATGCAGAATTTGAATAGGCTCTGCGTAGCTCGAATAAACTGCACCGCAGTCTCCTCATAACAAGATACAGAGAAGAAATAAATAAATAAATAAATAAAGAGGGATCTTTACGCTATAGCTATGTTCTCAGCGATGGCATCTTGAAATTTCACTCGTGCGAGCTGCATGTCGACTTCGTGCGGCTCAGCTTGAAGGGCAAGCTCCTGTTCATGAAACCTCAAACGTCAGGAGGGGTTTCTGGTCTTTTTTCCTTTATATTGAGACATAAAACATACCTGCAATATTTCCACCGTTCTCGGAGTAAAGCTCTTGCTATCACCAACTTCCCACCTCTATATCCTTGCCGACCAACTGTCCAATCCAACCTCTCGCACTACCGCAACCCTAAGCCCCACAGCTGCAGGTTAGGGCTAATTCGTGAAGTTGCTGGTTCGTGTTTTGTCGTCATCTCTATTCTCCATCAGCATATGCCAGCCGATAGAAAGCTTTTTTAGAGTGGACGAAAAAAAAAATACTATAAAACCAGCGATTTTGTCACAATTGGTTGCTAAAGGAAAGCGACAAATCGACTGGACAAGCGCTATTCTCTCATTACCTTAGCTAGACAGCTCCTGGCAATGATGAGAACGTCTGCTAACTATAATAATCGATCTAATGGCAACAATCCGGGGTTAGTGTCGCTACAGATGTTACAAGGGCAAGGACAGCCGCCTGGCCAGCAGCGCGGACAGGGCCAACAACAGCCAGTTCCACAGCAACTGCCGCAAGCTGGCCTAGCTGGTCAACAGTATTTGGCAGCCGGATTTAAACAAATGATGCCCGATCAAAGAGACGACGGAGACGACCAGCTGCTTCATGCCCAAGCTCATGCTCAAGCTCAAGCTCAAGCCCAGGCGCAAGCCCATGCTCATGCCCAAGCACAAGCCCAGCAGCAGCAGCAGCAACAACAACAACAACAACCTCATCCACAATCACATCCTATGTTCCAAAGACTTCAACAACAGCCACAGCCACAGCCACAAACGCAGAATCTAAATCAAATGGCGGCTGCAAGTCTACAAGCGTTTGGAGGCATGCCTGGTAATACCACTGGTTCGGGCGGCAGTGATCTTTCTGGCGGTGGTGGTCTTGGCCTCGGAGGTGGTCTTGGTAACGGCCTGTTGGCCGGGTCCAACTCAGGAGCCTCGAATTCCACCGGAATCCCCTTGCCAAGCTTCAACTCTACCAGCGATATCAACAGTTTCAATGGATCCATCGCCAATGTCGGACTGGGCGGAATGATGAACATGGGCGGAATCAGCGGTGGTGCGAATACCATGACCGGCGCCGGTGTCTCCAATGGCGCATCTCTCAAGTCGTCTACAATCATTAATGTCTGGAAATGGAACCTGGAAGACCAATTGGCTTCCATACGGGATCTCGTCGAACGATACAAATATATCTCGGTGGACTGTAAATTCCCCGGCATTGTGGCTCGTCCAATCGGCACATTCAAATCAACCTCTGAGTATCATTATCAGACATTACGATCCAATGTAGATATTTTACAGGTGATCCAAATAGGACTCACATTCGCTGACGAGTATGGCAACCACCCAGTAGGCACGGCTTCGACATTCCAGTTCAACTTCAAATTCAATATTAATGAAGATATCTGCTCGGCAGATGGCGTAGAGCTGTTACGACAGTCGGGAATTGATTTCGCCAAACATGAGACCGATGGAATCGATCCGTTTGCATTTGGAGAGCTGATTCTCACGTCGGGTCTTGTTCTCGACGACTCGGTTAACTGGATCACGTTTCATAGTGGCTACGATCTAGGGTACATTCTTTCTATTATGCTAAATAATGAAGTGCCTGTTGAAGAGCGAGGCTTTCTATCCACTCTACGAACATACTTCCCAACTGTATGGGACGTTAAATGCATCACCAAGACTTTGAAACTTTCCAACAAATCGCAGCTGTCCGAGGTTGCTGACGAATTCCAGGTCCGCCGACTGCCCAACGCTCAGTCAGCAGTCAATGGCGGCATCGGTTCCATTGGCGGGCTCAATCAAGCGGGCAACGACGCATATATCACCAGTGGGTGTTTTTTCGAAATCAAGCAGCTCATTGGCGAAGCTAATATCAACAAGGTCCGCAACTATCTGTTTGGACTCGGCGAGGGTCTCGAAGACGATCCCTCTCAACAACAGCACCAACAACAGCAACAGCAACAGCAGCAGCCACTGGTCAATAACAACGGCAACGCCGCTGCATCGGCTGCTATCTTGAACGTCA
This sequence comes from Sugiyamaella grinbergsii, assembly GCA_030579895.1. NCBI lineage: Eukaryota > Fungi > Ascomycota > Dipodascomycetes > Dipodascales > Trichomonascaceae > Sugiyamaella > Sugiyamaella grinbergsii. The sequence goes on from JAKTRT010000012.1 coordinate 104,723, forward strand.
TTTCCGGCGGCGCCGCCAGCTCCACCGCGTCCAACGTTGGAGCCAGCGCCGCCAATATTTTCCAGTTTGGCAAAATGGGTGGTGGTGCTCTGTAGATATTTTCTAATGAATTTTTTTTTTTGTCTCGTTGCTCTTGCTGGTGGTGAGCGATGCGATACGGTGCTGCCTCCGGCGGCTGGGCTCTGCCCAGACCCGTTGCTCGCTTCGCTCGGTCTCGGACGGAGATAGCTAGTGCTTACGCTACCGCCTTGAAGAAAGCGGAGGTGCCGTTACGCTAAACTTCTTCCCGTTACTTCGTTGGTCTATCTCATCTCTCCGTTTCCCGTTGTGGGGAACGTTGCTGGCTGCTTCCTACTCGGCTCCACTTCGGCAGTCGATGCGAGTTTCACTCACTTTGTGGAACTCAATCGGTTCAAGCCCTCGAATATGCTCTCGTATGTTTCCTGCCCTGCTTGTCCTGTTGGTCTGAAACTCTACTCATTCACCCTCACCCGGTGGGTCCTGATTTTCGGTGGGTTTGCTTGCATACTGGTGTTACATGATAGCAGCAGTAAAACAAATAAACGGTGAGCAGCAATCTCTATCAGACATTGTTCCAATTGTTCAATTGCACCTTTTCAGTAAGATTGTGGCTTATCTATCTACTGTCACTATTCTAGCCAGCCAAGCTAGCTGAGCCGAGGAAGAAATGGCAAGCTGGCGCTTCCTCTTTGATGGTGATTCCCGCTTACGCTCCCGCTCACGCTCACGCCCACATCCTCATCTTCTCCGTCCCCCGCATCGTTCTTCCCCTCTCTTCGTCTAAATGCACTTCTAAACGCTCTCATGCACAGAAATAATCTACAAACTTGACACTTGTCTTACCAGGGCCGGCAGGGGGGGCTTGGTTTCTCGTCCTGGCGATGTTTTGCATCAAACGTAACAGAGTAAGCGATAATCTAGGCTTTCGGCAGAGGAGGGCTCACAGAGTAGGGCCGGCAGAGGTGCGCCAGCAATTACATAGAAGAGAATCGAAAGCTTATTCTGTCTCAGTCAATTGTACTACTCGCATATTCTGTCAGTCACTTGTACTAGTCGCATATTCTGTCAGTCACTTGTACTACTCGTATATTCTGTCAGTCACTTGTACTACTCGCATGGTGTATTATTATTTCATTCATTGTGTTGCGGACCGTTTGGTAGGCCGTTTGGTAGGCCGATATGGCAACTGAAAAGTCGACCCCAATATACAACTGCAAGTTAACCAGCCGAGGACTAGACGATAATTATAATCTGATACAGATTAGCTAGCTGATCGGTTTGTTAACTCGTTGTGTCTCAGATTGGTAACCGTAACCGTTTGAGATTCCTAATACGAAAAGCCAGTGTCAGGCCGACTGTGACCGTATATTATTTGGAGGTTGCTTCTTTTCTTCTACTAGCCAGGCCCCGATTATGGTTTGGCGGTTTAAATCTCACGAGGCCGAATGCATTTTTTGCCTGCAGTCAAGGAAGAAAGCGAATGCTATTACCGTTTTAATAATATGCAATAGCGACTACAGACAGAACAAGAAGAACAATCTGTGATCGGCTGGCTAACAAAATGGGACAGAATGGTAGATGAAGTAAAAGTTAAGTTCGAGCTTAAAAGGTAAAAGGGTAATAAGAGGAGGGGGAGACGAATTAGTAAATGCACAAGCGATATAGAGTTACGAAGTTAAATAATCCAAAAGCGAGATTCAGAGGTCAAGGATAGTAGTAATAAAGAGGAGATAAATTTATATGGAGTTAATTAAGGTTAAGTTAAAAGTAAGGTTCACAAAGTGGAGAGGAGGTGCATGGAAGGAAGGTGGGTCTAGAAGAATAGAAAACTGGCATGTTGGGAGAAGACCGAAGAGGTACAGAGAGGAGGTGTGTTTTTTTTTTTTTGCTGTCAGATCTGGCGGCATCTTGGATCTAATACCTGGGGTTAAAGGTAAGGAGAGATTGTGACGGGAAAGATTATGACTGAGTAGGGGGTGTTAGGGGTGTTAGGGGAGGTAGGGGTGGTAGGGGTGGTAATCCTAGTAGTCCTAGCAGTCCTAGCAGTCCTAGCAGTCCTAGCAGTCCTAGCAGTCCTAGAAGTCCCAGAAGTCCTAGCAGCCCTGGCAGCCCTAGCAGCCCTAGAACTCTCAGAACTCCTAGCAGCCCTAGAACTCCCAGAGCTCCCAGAACTCCCAAAAGTCCCAAAAGTCCCAGAACTCCCAGACCTCCCAGACCTCCCAGACCTCCCAGACCTCCCAGACCTCCCAGACCTCCCAGACCTCCCAGACCTCCCAGACCTCCCAGACCTCCCAGACCTCCCAGACCTCCCAGACCTCCCAGACCTCCCAGAACTCCCAGACCTCCCAGACCTCCCAGACCTCCCAGACCTCCCAGACCTCCCAGAACTCCCAGCAATCCTAGCCTTCCCTAGTGGTTGCCCTGCCCTGGCCAAATCCCTAGCAAACGCCTGGAACCCAAGACATACCGGTAAAGCCGAGGCTGTTCTACTACTACTACTACTGCCTTCTCCTTTCTATCCTCTACTTTCGTCGAACAGCACCGTAGATACCCGCTACAGTGGCTACGATGGTGACGACGATCATCTTTCTAATCTAACTACGATTCGGTTGACGGTGATTAATTATCAAACAAGATGTGGAGATTTCCCGTCTGGATCACTCGATGAGTAATATTCAATAGCCATTGTCCCGCAAGCGAACAAGTGATACCAGGTCAACCGAGGAGACAACAAATATCTTCAGTTGGTGTTTCATATCTCCATTCTGTCCCAGTCGTATGGTTGATACAGCCTGGCGGTTTGCACGTTCACCCTCGCGTTCGCGCTCTCTCCCTCTCTTCCTCAAGCCCGTCCTGACTCCCTCTCACTCCCTCTCCCTCTCACTCCCTCTCACTCCCTCTCCCTCTCACTCCCTCTCCCTCTCACTCCCTCTCCCTCCCTCTCCCTCCCTCTCCCTCCCTCTCCCTCCCTCTCCCTTTTACCCATTTAGGCAGTTTATTTTATCCTCCAAGTAATGCATGTTTCACAAACTGTTCGATATGGTGCGGCGCAGGCGCGTTTGGTGATTCTCTTTTTCCAATGCCGCGCTTCCTGTTCAAGAAGAAAAAAAATAAATTATGACAAAAAAAAAATAATGTCGTCTGTGCTTGAAACTTTCACCGCTCGCAGGATCAGTCAAATGTTCCAGGCCAGATACATCAAGCGTTGTTGCCCCTAGACTTAGGTGGGTCGGGTGTATATATAATAATAATTTCATCCACATCCAGATTGACTGGTTGGTAGACGGTAGTGACCAGCCCCTTTTACATATATAATCGCGTCTATATACATTTTGAGGTTGAATATTATTTTGATCAATCACCTTACACGATAAGCAGTAGAAGAAGAAGTGAGTATAGTGTAGTGTAGTGTTAGTGTTTGTACAGCATCTCTTTATAAGAAGCGTATCAACATATCAGGAGTTAGTATCAAGAGTTAGTATCAAAAGTACCAAGAGTTAGTATCAAGAAGTAATATGTCTAACATTTACTAGGAAACCAACCATAGACCCACTTCCACCACCACCACTAAACCCCCTTCTTTCTCCCTTTTACTCCCTCCTTTCGTAAGTAATCAACCATATCTTCATATCATCTCTATGATCATCACGATCGCTTACGCTATGACAGGCTTCTAATATAATTTAATACTAACATCTATAAGCTATTAATCTTCACTGTCAATCTTACATATATCTCCCACATACACGTCGTGTCTGTCTACCTCCGATCGACTCCTGCGTAACCAACTTGACTGCCTGCCTGCCTGCCTGTACGCGAAACAAACTGGACATGTATTATTAGTGAAGTTTCTACTATACATCCATTGCTATCGACTATTAGTGTGGCCAAGATCTAATAATATTATTCATACATTTCAGGCGGGTAAAAAAACCAAAAAAAAAAATAAATAAAAAGTTCATTCCTTGTTTTGCTCCTTGTTGCCAATAAATATATATTTTATATATAGTTGGAATGATGACCACTACCAACAAGCCTCCCAATCATATCCAACCAGTACAAACCAAAACCAAAACCAAAAACCATCTGCTGCAAATTGACAATTTCTATCGACCCAGTTCATTTCATTCCGATTCGTCTCCGCCGTCTTCAAGACCTCACTCGCTTATTACTGGGAATTCTATCCCTGCATCTTCTGCTTCTTTGAGCCGATCGCTGTCGTTACGCGATAAGCCTACGGCTTCCGCTGCTAGTAATATTAATAGGTCGAATTCCACAAATATTTCTCGTCTAAGGTCTATTCATCACCGCAACCGATCTAAAGCTCAGCTCGTCGTTTCAGGAATGAATGGCGAAGATATCCGACATGGTAATGGGAAGACTGAAAGGGCTGATAATGGGATATATTTAGGTTCGAATTTGTCGAATGAGAAAGTTTCTGGCCCTGATTCGGTTTTCTATTCTGGTTCAACGACTACGTCCATTTCTACCACCGTCTCCATCACCTCCACCTCCGCCTCTTCGTCCATCTCATCCCCATCGTCTCCCATCTCTTATAGGGAACCAAGTCTAAAACGGCAATTATCAAGTCCTAGAAAATCAAGTCGCAATCACACCGCTCCTAACTCAAACTACGAATCAAAAGGATTCAGTCCTCAACAAAATTCAAATACATCCTCCCTTCACGTTTATCATCATCTCGTGTCGCATTCTCAATCTCAATCTCCCGAATATATTTTCCCATCCCCAACTACCTCAGCATCCAATGATTCGGAATTCCGGAAATCGTTCCGGAAATCGTTTCAACAGTCTAAAAACTCTCTTACTCATGTTGGTTCTCGAACGTCTCTTTCTACTCCTGCAAACCTACCACCAATGCACGGTGTTTGGCTCGATGACGACGACGAAGTTGAAGAGGAGTCCAAAAAGTCCATGTCCAACCTTCGCCCGAAGAGCCTGGGCGGCAGATTACGTCGTGAAAAAGCCACCGTCCCTACTTCTTCCAGTATGAGTGCGTTATCCTCTGCCGCGACAACCGTCAATAAACTACCCACGATCCACTCTTCTCATAACCTGTTATCACCTTCCTCTACTTCGAATTCTTCCAAATCACACACTTCCCTTGGGTTGTCTAATTTCCGGATGTTTGGCTCCCGTAAGCGTGCCCTAACTGTGGGCTCTTTGCAAATCAGTGAACCCATTACTGCCGTCCCATATGGCTCTAACTCATCTGCTGCTGTTTCAACTAATTCGGTTATCACCCAGGATTCTGGAAACTCGTCAAAGAGCAATACCAGACATGCTCCACATACTCCTAAACGTACAGGTACTGCTTCCGGCTCCAAGCACAAGCCTTCTGCGAGCTTACAAAGCACTACCAGTACAATTACCGCTACCACCAGCAACTCCCATTCAAGAAACTCTTCGTCTGCAAGTAAACTGCTGAAAAGCTTTTTTGTTTCTCCTTCGTCCGCCGCTTCTCCGACTAAAAGTACTCTCAAACACGGCCGCAGTCTATCAAAAGACCTGATTTCCGGCCCTTCAAACTTTGTTCATCGCAGTCATCTTGACTCGGAAAATGCCCTACCAACTGGAAAAGTTGGCGGCATATCTCGAACTGGCTCTATTTCAGATAAACGTCATTCTTCCCGCGACTTGATAACCCAGAAATCCCCACAGAAACGCTCGCAACGTGCTCATCTTCGTGAAAACTCTAGCGGCTCGTCTGCATCTGTATCGACCACTCAAGGCTCTATAGTCACGTCCATCAGTTCGGCAAACACGCTGCACACAAATTCAACCACTCCTTTGTCTGGGTCTGTTACTACTCCCGACGAAGATTATGCTGAACCTGGCGTCACTTCTACCACCGCAACCCCATCTATTCCACCCCGTCAAAGATTGCTCTCTTTTACAAAGGACAGTTCGAAATCTGCTTCCGCTTTGGCTCAGAAACAGCAACAACAACAGCAGCAGAGCTTGTACCAACAGCATCTGCTCAACAAGCAAATGTCAGTGGATTCGTTTGGCTCTTGGACAACTCCAAGCTCGGATTTCGTTGAACAACAGCGCTGGCTGTTGAACAACACCGGAGACAGTGACTCATTAAACATCACCTCCACCCCTTCTACCCCCTCTACAACCACAAACACCACTAGACCGATTCGTAGAAACCACGCTTCTCAGGAATCGTTCTGGCATGGTTATATGAACGGTGGTAACTCATCTCCTGTGTCATTATCATCTGCTGCATCAATTGCTAGTACAACTACTCCTCATGATAGTGGTATTCGGAAGTCGGTTTTGTTGCCTTCTCCTTTACTGTCTACTACTTCTGTGGCTACTCCGTCAGCAAACGCAAACGCAAACGCAAACGCTCGCCATGAGCTTTCGTTGGAGTCTTCGATCCAAAACCTCCGACTCTACGCTAGTAAATCCGACCTACACGATGTTGAAGAAGAGGAAGAACGGTATTCGGTTGACCCTACTACCGGCGCTCGCTCAGAAAAATTGACTTGGTTTTAATGGATTGCTTTCTATATATTTATTCTATATTTGCTGAAAAGGCTTTCAATTTTATGATTTATGATTTGTATATTAATAAAATATTACTCAGTAGAGTAGTGATGAGAGGCAGACGTTTGCTTGGAAGGGCGTTGAATATATATTTTCACTAAAAGCCGCATCGTCTGCGGGACATATCCCTCCCTAATAATACTATATGCCGTGAAGTTAGCACTGTCCTCTAATATTTTGTTCACAATCATTTAGCAATGACGGATCGGCTGACCCAATTACAAACGTGCATTGATCAGGTAAATAAAAGATATATAATAATAAGCCCATCATATATACTAACTATCACAGCTGTTGACACAGTTCTACTCGTCTCTTAACCACGTCAATAGACACCATGACTTCGAACCAGTATCTGGTGAGACCAAGGTAGTGGACGCTGGCTATGTTCCAGATGAGCCAGAAAAGTTCAAAGAGCATATGGCTGAGCTTGCGCGAGATATCATTTTGAAGTCTCAGCAGATTGAAGTCCTGATTGATAGCTTACCGGGCATTGGCATCAGCGAACAGGAGCAAATGCTACGAGTAAAGGCGTTACAGGAAGAACTGAACCGTGTTAATGACGAAAAGAAGCAAGTGCTTGAAGAGCGAGTCGAGTTGCTAAGGAAGTGCGACGACCTGATTCTCGAGGTAGCCAGAGAAAAGGTCAATTTAGAGAAAAAGTCCATCAGGTGATTAAAAAGATGGATGAACTTTATGAATGACACGACAAGCCGACCTCATGGATATATATATATATTTATTGAACTTAATTAATAATAATTAGTAACGAAATAATAATTGAAGCACAATTGTGTATATTTGACGGATGATGATGTTATTTACAGTTGCTGCGTCGCCATCGACGACGCTCCATTGCTCTGATCGAGATCTTTCCTAGTGCTCCGGATCTTCTCTTCTAACATGTCCAATTGCCTTTTCGTATTAATGATCTTTATTACACCTGGAAGAGTCGAAGTGAACTCTTTCTGAGCATCTCGAAGGGAAGATGGTACAAGAATGCCAAACATTGTAATTGGGTTGGCAGAGACTCCTTTTTTGTAAGTGGCCGTGACATCTAGACTAAGAGACTCGTCTTTATCGAGACTTTGTTCTGTTAGCGAGTACATTTTTCAACTGACAAGCAGGAGAATACTTACTTGACAGATGTTGAAGCGGTCATTCGATCGTCATACATATCCTGGCCGTACTTGGTATTTAAAGAGGTGGTTAAATTGGCTTTAGCGAGGTTTATGAAACCCTACAATGTTAGTTAGCAGTGGTGTCTGTGCCAGAGGTCTCGGCGAAGTCTTACGTTTGAGAAATCATTGGCCACGTCCTTTTGAGCCTTGTCATATTCGTCTACAGCAATCAGAAGTCGTTCTATTAATTTGTCTAGATCTTGACTGGTATCTTTGCCCATTCTGGAAGTGAATGGAGAAGATTGGCGAAGCTTATCTGTGGAGAGGTTAGATTGGCACATATATGGATGCCGAGTATACGTATTTTCGTCTGCATACGTGAGAACGGCTTGTTCTGGAGGAACGAACTACACAGACCACTTTACCTCTAATCTCTCACCAGATATCCAGTTGCAAGGATTAGAGTTAGCAGACTTGTTAGCAGACTTGTCAAGAGCCAATGGCCGTTGAGGGTGTTTATTGACTAAAAACGAAGCCTCTGGCTTAGTATATTATTCTACAAACGACGACACTGATAAGTAGAATTAGGAGTCGTACGTACACGGGTAGTTTTTTAGGTTCTACTGAAACAGGTGTCAAGAGCATCCTGGAATTAGCGTCTATACCATCCAGGGGCATAGAAACCTCGGCTCACGGCATTTGAAAATCCATACTCCCTACAAGACATGATGAACGAATATCTACCTGCTCCAGAACCGGTGTCTCCGTTTCAAACTTCGTTCGATGAAGACGACGATAAGCTACCTCGATCCGACCATGACCCCTCGAGCAGCAGTGGAGATATCAGCAGCTTTAATGGTAATAATCCATATTCGACAGTCTCCTCTGGTCCGTTATCTTCTTCATATGGTATACGGCCCTCGTCTACTCCCATCACCAATCTACCTGTACCACCAACGAGTGCTCCGCCATATTCGTCTAATTTCAAGAGCACCACTCGTAGTGATCAATCACATCAAAAGCATCAGACAAGCACAAAGGAGTCTAATTACAGAGGTTCGCAGACTGTGCCCCCACCGCTACCGGTTCGCAGCTTCAGTACCCCAGAAGCGGGCATGGGCACGAGGACGAGGACAAGCACGGGTACTGGTGCTTCTTCTTTCCAGAAGCCTACACAAGTTCACAAAGAACCTTCTAAAGACCATGAGGCGGCCGCTGCTGCTCAAAAAATACTAAATATCAAGTAAGTATATCTACGAACTATTTTTCTTTCATACTGATTAATACTAACTAGTCTTGCAGATCGTGGACGTCCGAGGACATCAAAGAATGGCTCGAAAGTATACACTGTGAAGAATATTCTCAATCCTTTGAAGATAATCACATCACAGGTGAAACATTGTTAGAGTGCGATCAAGTGGCTCTGAAATACTTGGGCATTCGTAAAGTCGGCGATAGAATCAAAATCAACCAGAGCTTAAAGCGACTAAGAATGCAGTACATTATGACCAATTCATCGTTATCCGGCAATGTCGACCTGAAAGCTTTTTCCCAACCCCGCTCTCTCGACGACCTGAATCGAAGCTCTATCTCGCCCTTTGCGGCGTTCGTCACTACTCCAAATACCAAGCTAGAACCAGATTCATCACCAGTAGAAGGATACTTTTCTCCCAAACCAACATCATCATCTGGCACTCCAGGCAGCACTCTGGGAGTCATCTCTGGGTCATCTTTTGGAATCCCTCCAGCATCAAATACTACCAGCAGGTTCCCGTTTAGAAGAGCCAACATCGCAAAGTCTCCCTCTCCAACTACAACCACTACTGTTTTATCCAAACCCCACCAAGATAGCAATGGCATTCAAGAAATATTTAGTATGGATGTTGTTAAGCAGAATAACCTGAAATTCATCTATCCTCAAGGAGAAAGTAAAACTGTCAATATAGCTGGCTGTTCATCGGCGGACGAGATCAAGAGAAAAGCCCTGCAGAAAATCATGGCCGACAATGTTGCAAACCCAGTTGACTGGATTGTTTTTGCTGCAGTTCACGATAAGTACCGACATTTGGGAGATGCCGAACTTATGTCGATATCCCAATCCTCAGAAAGTTTGGAAAGAAGACGGCTTATGCTTTGTTCCATTGGCACTTCGCCCTCGACCAAACAACTAGAAAAGTCTAGGCAAATTCAAATTAATTCCCATCTTAAACTTCCATCAATGACCAACATGTCTGAGATAACAGGCCTTCCAATACCGAGAGACAAGAAAAGCCTCACTTCTTCAAGAAAGTCGTCTTCGTCAATCAGTCGACTCTCTCTAGCTCAGAGTATTGCGGCTACAAGCTACGATGATTTAGATGACGATGATGTAGACTATGAAGGCGATGTGACAAGGAACAATGTCCAAACTGTCAGACTCAGACCGAGAAAAACTGGAAGACTTTCCGACCAACGTCCTCCTAGCGAGCTCATTTCTTCGAACTTGGCACACTTTTTCCCGTCGGCGCCTGCTAACGATTTAGAGGAAACCATTCGTAACTCTAGACGATTTTCTAAACGAATGTCGCGAATGTCGAGAATAAGCCACCGAATGTCAGTTGCATCGTCGACTTTTGGAATTCCCGAGGACGAAGAACGTCCACCGCCGGTTCCTTCTGTACCATACCACGATATGTCTGACCAGGGTACAATTAGGCCCGATACTTTTAACGATGTATCGTCAACGGCAGTCCCAGACAGCAGTACCACAGGCGTCGAAAGCAAGCGCACATCAATTCGTGACTCTATTCGTAAATCGGTTTTACCGAAGCGATATTCCAGTCACGAGCTAAGTAATAGCAATGTTTTATCGTCCCTGTCCAGTAGACTCTCTACTAGCATGAGTTTAAATAAAGGTCGCACCAAGTCTCATGGCCACGATGAAGAAGACCGGTCGCCCTTGGAGCGCACATCGTCAAAGATTAACACTATAAACGAACAGAAACCCGAAGCGAACAATGATAATATTCAGGAAAAGACTGAGGTAGAGCAAACCGAGGAAATCGAAGTAGATGACGAAGAAGGCGAAGATGAAGATGACACAATATTCTTGGCGACTGTTCGTAAAGAAGAATCATGTCCGTCGAAATGGATTAAAGGCAGATTAATTGGGTCAGGTAGTTTTGGTACTGTATATCTAGGCATGAACTCTTTTACTGGTGAATTAATGGCTGTAAAACAGGTGGAAGTTCCTGCCGAGGACACGGAAAATGGACAACGGAAAAAGAGTATGGTAGATGCCTTACAACGAGAAATGACCTTACTAAGAGAACTTCAACATGAGAATATAGTTCAATATTTAGGGTCCAACTCTGAAGATCAGTTTCTGAATATTTTTTTGGAATATGTTCCTGGTGGATCAGTAGCAATGTTGCTTTCCAATTACGGCGTGTTTGAAGAATCATTGATCCGCAACTTTGTTAGACAGATTCTCCAGGGATTAAAATATTTGCATGACCAAAATATTATCCATCGTGATATTAAAGGTGCAAACGTTTTAGTGGACAATAAAGGTTGTATAAAGATTTCTGATTTTGGTATTTCTAAAAAGATTGAAACGAAACTATTAACAAACAATCGAGTTTCTCTACAAGGAAGTGTGTTTTGGATGGCCCCAGAAGTGGTGAAACAACTACCATACACGTTGAAAGCCGATATCTGGTCTCTGGGCTGCCTGATTGTGGAAATGTTCTCGGGAACCCATCCATTCCCCGAGTTTACTCAAATGCAAGTCATCTTCCGTCTAGGTAATTCGGGAACGCCAGCAGTTCCTGACGACTGTTCTTCCGATGCCAAAGATTTCCTTACAAAAACTTTTGCAATTGATCACGAACAAAGACCCACTGCTGCTGATCTCCTTGGCCATCCTTTTATGGAGCCAATGTCCCAGTAGCAGTAATATCCACTTTACCTGGTAATTAATTAAATAAGTTTTGCATTTTCATATACACATTATTATAAAGTAGATTACGACTCTTGGTTTTCCGGTGTCGGGCTCGGCACCGAAGAGGTATCCATATCAGCAGAGCTAATGCTGATGCTGGCACTTTCGCTTCTACTTCCGCTAAGCAGGGCAATCTCTTCTTCTAAAGACTTTCTATCTCTGTCAATGAAATTTTTGAGTCCCTCGGATAATGACGTTTTATGGGCATCTTTATTTGTAGCAAAGTCGTTGGCATATATGGCGACTACTTCTTGCCATTTGTATTGGGATGAACCTTCTTTAGCCCAATTTATGGCCTGTTGTTGAGTGATTTCTTCCATGTCTACTTCGCCAGATCCGTAATTCTCACTTGGCTTGCCAGTGACGATTTTCATCCATTTCGGTTCGTTGTTTAGTTTCGGATCTTCTTCATCAGTGGTCAGGTCGACTAAGTCGATATCTTCGTCTTCGTCTTCCTTTAAAAGAAAACAAAACTCGCTGGGACTGATGATGAGCCCTCGCAGTCGATAGGGTCTCATTTCTGGCAGTGAATCGGCTTTAGGGTAACATTCCGCTAGAGACTTTTTCTCTTCATCAGTCATTGGGCCCTTGAAAAAAGCCGCTTGTTTGAGAATTGTGTGCTGAATAGATGCTACCTCGTCAACTACGGCTCCCTTGCGCTGTTTATATAACTCTTTGACGTTTGAAAGCTCCTTTTCAGCGAGGTCGAAGCTCTCCTTGTCGTCGCCTTCGGCAGTTTCATTAACTTCTTTGATATAATCATAAGAGATATTTAATAGCTTTGAGATATCTTTACCCATTGTAGAAGAAATGACTAGTCTCTGGGAATTTAACTGCGATAGTCGTTTACGCAGCTCTAATCTTCGTTGACGAAGAGCATTGATGCATTCGAAGTATTCTTCAGAATATCGATCTGGATACCAGATAGCGGGTATCTCAATGCCGGTGCCGGACTGACCGTCGTCTCGCTTGATCGTAATATTAATGATATCGCTTATTTCTCTTATAAACGTTGTGGCCGGCCCACTTCCGTCCGACATTAGTTCGTCCACAAAATCATACATTGACTGATGAACAGCGACCGTGACCTCTGCTACCAGATTGGTGAATTTCTGAGCTGGCTCGGCCTCCGAATCTCCATCTCCATCTTCGAATGGAGATTGATCGTCCTGAATGACAGTTGATTGGAAAACATGCGAGAAATCAGAAGACGGCCCCCAGAATCTAACTAAATCTTGTAAATAACGACCAATTGGCTTTTCATTTTGATTGGAGTCTGACTTGAGAATATACCGCGATGTTCGGGGCCCTGCTTCGGCAATCATATTCTCAATTGAAACCACTGGTCGACGTGACCCGCCGTCTAGAAAAGCTGCCAATCGCTGTGTCTCAATGAGCAATCGTTCTCTACTACGCACTGGCGCGGAATCTCCGCCGAGATCTATAATCTTCTCCCCAGTCCACCAGTTTGTCTCGAATCCATAATCATCCACCAAGTCTACTCCTCCATTCAATAAAGCCTTCCTACCTAGAGGAATAGAATGAATGATCATCAGCAACGGACCGATATAAATAGCATCCGACGACGGCAAAAGAAGAGGGTACTCGTCTTGATCTCTCAATCGCAACACGGGTGGACTCGAAACCCCACTGGCATTCTGCGCATTGAGTCCTGCTGCCACTGTAGACGACGAGGACGACGCCTCCTTATACGGAACGATGCCCCATTTGTTGGAATCATAATTGTCTCTTGTCGCCGGGCCGAACTGCTGCATCTCGCCCTGTTCCTGATCCCGATACTTTTCATAATAATTATTCTGAACAGGACGAAACTGGTTTTGCGACGCATCGATGGATTCTTGAATTGCCGTTGCCATTGCAGTATCCGAGTCTTCGAAATGCTGAGACTCCGGTTCGTTGGTGAGATCAACAACGGGTCTAGGGCCCGCCCTGCTTTTATCTGGACTGGCTGACGGGTCTGGTGCATGATAAATGTATGATTTCGGTCCAGTAATACCGTATTCCTCCGGTTCATCATAAGTGTATGACTTCGAGCCAGCATCAAAGTGGTCTACCGGTCCATTATAAATGTATGATTTCGGTCCATCTATACCGTATTCTACCGGTCCACTAATACGGGAATTTACCGGTCCACTTAAAATGTATTCTACCGCCAGTGCGACGTCTTTGCTGCCAGTTTGCTATACGGTACTAAGTTAGAATCTGACCATCTACACCCCACCTCTCTCGCTCTCTCTCTCTGAGGGCTTACCTTCAGCGCTGTCAGTGCTTCTTCTCGAGTAAACCCCATATCCACGATCTGCTGGATATGATCCTCATTCTCCTCCTGCAGAGCCGTCAGCGCATCTGTCAAGAGCTGACTGTCTAGATCGTTCTTGCTCTCGCCACTCATTTTGAAATCAATGGCTCTCGTGAAACTATCTGAGAGATTGTGGAGCGGACGTGTGAGCTGAGCTGAACAGTGGCAGCGCTGGATGTGCGCGCGCGCGGCAGTGGGTGGTCTTGGTCTGCCTCCGGCGGCTGGGCTCTGCCCAGACCCGTAGCTCCACTGCGTGGAGGACTGGCCGGGTAGACAGATCCACTTCATGATCACCGGTTTTTCTAAGCCATACTCGCTTCGGCCGCTTCTCCACGAAGTGGAGCTACGGGTCTGGGCAGAGCCCAGCCGCCGGAGGCAGTAACTGTGTTAAAAGTAAATTCATGTTAATTCGTAACTCATCAATGTACATAATTATTATTAGTAGGCGACCTCTCGTTTCCATCGCCTAGACCCGCCTCCTGCCACGCCGGTGGTAGCACCAGTACTGGCACCAGACCCAAAGGCGTGATGGCCGTTGTCGTAGTGGCTTGTGCCGACTAGTCGGTTGCCATATGTGGTTGCCTCGTCGTGGAACTCCTCAGTTCCGAAGTAAAGGATTTTAATAACGTTTCCAAATGCTACGGAGATAGACTTCTTGCCATACTTGACAGTCGGTCCAACAGTTCGGATCAGTAGACGACTTAAAGGCTTTGGTTGGAGAAGGTCGTTGGAGTCATTTCCGTCACACGACACAGAGTAGCTCCCAGGATTGCCAGCAATATCGGGTATATCATAGTAGGATACTTCACCACTGCCAGTCATGGCCCATCCTTCCCAGGTGATATTCAATGGCGGTTTTCGTTGTCGTTTGTGGGTGTTTTTGGTAGTTGGAGTGTTATTCGCGGCTAGCTTGCTACTGATTCTCCGGAACACCGATGTTGTAGAAGACATTGATAGATCACTTCGGTCAGGAACACCATCCATGGTAGGGCTGGATCTGCCGGAGTCAGGGTCCGACGACGAGGAATCAAATGAAGTTCTCGGTGCTTCTTTCCTTCTAACCCCCATCATCATATTGATATCAGTAGTATCCCAGCCTTCGACCCTATCAATCCAATGAAGCTGCTCGCTGGCTGCTTCAAAGCCTAAACATCTAGTCTCTCTAGGATCTCGCTCAACACGAAGGCAGATGTTATTTTTCGCTCGATTCTCAATTTGGACTGTATGGCAGATAACAAGCCCTTTGTTTTCTTGGTCAGTATATGCAACAGAAATCGACTGAATGGAAGCACATCCACAGAATCGACAATGGGTGGGCTGGGCATGGAATACCCGTAGAGTGCCTTGTTTATAGAGCCCGAGCTGGAAATGGCGGACTACAACTCCAGTATGAACGTCAAATAGCGACGCAGTCATCTCAGTGATCAGTAGAGCCATATGGACAGCCGGCACTGGTACAATGGTACGAGGCTTCTCTCGCATTGTCATTGGCCGGGTACACGGAACCGACGCAGCCCTCGGTCTGGAATTGGAAATTAGGAACGATGTAGACGAACCCTCTGGAATTTCTAAGGCAGGATAAGTTGGATGCGGGCGATAAAATACAGTTGAATCTTGATGGTGATCAGAAGGTGGGCTCCCTGAAGCGGTAAATAGAGATTCTACCAGATCCAGTGATCTGAAATTCCACTGTTGCCCAGCAATATGTGTAACGGCTACAACAGTATTATCGGAAAATAAACATACAAT
The DNA here is from genome assembly GCA_030579895.1 of Sugiyamaella grinbergsii. Taxonomy (NCBI): domain Eukaryota; kingdom Fungi; phylum Ascomycota; class Dipodascomycetes; order Dipodascales; family Trichomonascaceae; genus Sugiyamaella; species Sugiyamaella grinbergsii. Next base: position 120,492 of record JAKTRT010000012.1, read on the forward strand.
TTTAGGATTGATTTTTGGAGTGATCAATAGCATAGCAGCAACAACGTCTATACTTCGCCCAAATGTGAGATCCGGACATACGACTTCTATTGATCCAGTGTCGGAAATCATGATAAACGCTCCCGTCTGTGTAATAATAACAGTCTGCCTTCCTAGTATAAAGGAAAGCATCAGTAGCTGATTGCTGGGGAATATTGATTGTTCTTTAATGGAGAATAATATCTTGCTTTCGTTGAAGTCCCACGCTTCAATGGTAGAGTTATGGGCGGAGACGATTACGAGCATGCTATTGAGTCCGTCTAAGAGGACTTTGGATACCGGCCATAGTCTTGCCGGTAACGTTCTGAACTTGGCGTTCTGTCGTGAACTCGATAACGAACCGTGACTAATGGCACTGACGTTCCAGACACAGATGCCGTGGTCTAGAGATATAGTTGCAATCCACGATCGATTAGCGACAATCTGGATGACATCTAAAGTATGATAGCCAGTCAGATCTTTTGAAGAAAAGCGGTTCTTCTCAGACGATAGAATACTCTTATCAGCACTATAGTCTCGTTTCGGGAGAAGAATCTTTAAAATAAGTGCCGCTATTGCGAGAATGAATCCTAGCGAAGAGATGAACTCTATAAATATAGACCCAGAGTAACCGCCCATGATCGAAGACGTGGTACTAAGGGATGGAGACAGATTGAAGCATCTTAGGCTTTCGTCGAATGTTAGAACGATTGGATTGTAGATATCCAGGGAAGCAGATCGGACCGACGACGATTCATTGGCGTTGTTTAATATGCGATTGACAAACAGAACAGTTCTATCGAGAGCAGCCGGCGAGAAGGATTGAAACGCACCGCCATTGACCGGTTGTCCCTTCAAAAAACTAGCGTTGGTGAACCAAATATGTAGAGTGATTATAAATGCCATGACAATAGGAAATCTTTGTCGAGGGTTTAGGTAGTTGAGGTACAGAAACGCTCGTAGGCGGAGTCCCTTGAGCTTTCGATATTGACGAATGATTGGTTTCTGACTAGCAGTGGTGGTGGTGGATATTTCATTATCGAGGTTGTCATCGGGAGAATTCGATAGCAGTTCGTCGAGTTCTAGCCGGTGAAGGTCGACCGAGAGTACAGCAGTAAAGTACGTCATGTGAAGAACCAGGTCAATTAAGAGAGCCACGATTGCGAAGAAGAAGACCGAGTTGATCGGTTTACTGAAATTGCCGAAATATACAAGTAGCAGAAGGAGACAAGTGCCGAGCTTTGGTTTGATGGATCTTGGGAACGTGGAATCGATTGCGGAAACAACGCGACTCACGGGCGAAATTTCAGGGCGCGTCCGGCTTACCGTGTTGATGAGTTCTAGTACGTTTTCTATGCTGCCAACGACTACTATTACTGGTAACGACAAGAACGACCATAAGATGGATAGACAGAACTGAGGATAGAAGAGAGAGGTTATAGTAGCGGCCGAGAAGACCGCTAGTAGGAGTTGTACAATCTGAGCAATGATGAGGCCAGTTTTGGATCTCACACATCGTGTATCGGTGAAAACGACGTCTTTATATATAGCAAACATGCTGTAGATGAGCAGGATCGGGAGAAACCCACGAGGGAATTCCGGGGCTACATTGATGAGGTGGGAGGAGGGCCCGGAAGAAAGAAATGAGAGGGACGAAGGTGGAGAAGACGATTCACAGCACACGCTGGATATGGCTTGATCCCAAGTGGAAGCGGACGAGGCGGTCGTATCGGTTGAAATGTATGATAAAAGGAGACCTCTTGAGTTTTGGACATGGCCGTTTCTCATTCTAGGAGACAATAATAAGCTGTGGATTAGGTCAGGAGAGTAGGTTGACAAGGACTCATTATTCAATTGAGGCGGTAGAAAGTGGACATAAGGGAACTGGACGTCTTGTAGGGTGGTTCCGTTGACGGTAAGCAATTGTTGTTGGAGTGGAGTGTCCTTGTCGTGGTTGTGGTTGTCGTTCATTAACGAGCTTCGTAAATTCGATAGCTCTATATCCCAGGGGGTAGCATTTGTTGCTCGAACATCGATTGGATTGACAAACGTCGGAGGAAATACTACGGCCTGTTTGACGGACAATATCAGCCGGTCGTCCGTATCTTGGTAGTCATTATTTAGTAAAAAGTGCCCACCACTATAATCTGCGTCACGGATCAAGGAATTCTCCAAGGGATCGGATAGAAGGAAGTTGAGAAATGGATAAGAGATGATAAACGTGATTGCGGTGGGCCAGAGGATATATTTGTATGGAGAGCAGATCACCGTTGAGGAGAATTTCCTTAAAGTCTAGAAGGATAGTTAGAATTGGAATTCGTCGAGCCGGAAGCCGTAGAGGATTGATTCTTCTTACCATATTAATTTTAGATATCTAGTTGAACATGTCCTGTTATAAGTTGGAAACAATCAAAGGGGGTTGGAAAATGTAGTAATAGCAAGGGGTTGGACAAGCAGAGCGATTCGATACGAAACAATGACAATGGGCTTTGAGATGTCGCTTGTCAATTGTCCGAGAATGTGGGATCAGGCAGTTTCGCTTCGGATCGGTTTTCACAGTAACGAGATGCTATGTAAAAAGTATTTGTCGAGGGAGGTCGGTTGTCTTAAGTGAAAGACTCGGTTGAAGTTTGTTTCTAGGCCGTTATATAACTCATCGCAGAGCCGGCCAGGGTTCTAGCGGATGTAAGGGTTAATACGGCAGGGCTTGGCGGATGCGAGCCAAACGAGCCTTCCCGATGGACCTCCGGCTTAACGATAGCGAAACGCGGGAAAGAAAAAAAAAAGGCTGCGTGGGGGTAGCAAGACCGGATGTGGGTAGTGAGTGGGTGTTAGTAGATTAGAAGCAGAATAAGAGTAGATGTAGATGTAGAATAGACAGAGAAGAAGAGAGATAGAGTGTAGAAGTAGAAAGGAAGTATGCTTACGTATGTTTCAATAGACACAGGGTCTAAACGATCGATAGAGGAGCTGTCAGTAGCAATAATGGTATATATGGCCGCAACCCGTCATGGCAACTACTACTAGGGCAGGTGATGACCGACCGGTCAATACGCAATCGATTGTTTGCTGCCTGCTGCCAGCATCCACACTCTCCACTCACCACTCACCGCTCACTGCTGACATTTCATTTGACAGTTGGATTAGCAAAAGATGTCTTTGTCAATGCATGCTGCACCTTTTTAAGCGGTGGTTCGTACGGATCGGCGGCGTATGCAAGATAAGAATAGGAGCCGGTTGCGATAAGAACAGCTAGCTGGTTGCGGGAGTTGAAAAAGCAGCGGGCTGAAGTTTGGATATGAGAACTTTTTAAAAAGGCGGATGCCAGGAATAGAATGTATGGAATGTGTTGGGTTTCTAGTTAAGAGGAGTCGGTTAATGGTTTCGCTTCTGTTGGTAGTTATTAAGCATGTGATGTTCTGGTGTGTAATATTTAGCACCAAATATGGCTGTAAAATATTACTGGATACCCTATGGGTTATTATTACCTAGTGAGTATGGGCTACTACGTTGCAATATTCTATTCTGAGTACCTGTACGTAGTCTATTATTACCTGCCTACTCTTTAATACTATTCTACCAACGTACTCAGTATACAATTAGTATCTCCCAATCTTCTCATTGAACAGTTGCTCACTACACATTTACTATCTCCCAATCTACTCACTAACTATCTCCCAATCTACTCACTATACATTTACTCACTACACATTTACTATCTCCCAATCTACTCACTAAACAGTTACTCCCAATCTCTACACTATACATTTACTCACTACAAATTTACTATTCTACCAACGTACTCAGTATACAATTACTATCTCCCAATCTGCTCATTGAACAGTTACTCACTACACATTTACTATCTCCCAATCTACTCACTAAACAGTTACTCCCAATCTGCTCACTAAACAGTTACTCCCAATCTCTACACTATATACCTTATTTACTCTATACATACTACTCACTTCTCCGAACCTCATCTCACTCTAGGCTTACTACCTAGTCCCTCTATACTATTTACTACCTTTACTCACATGTAAACCATTTCTAGCCAACAAACCTCTTATCTCTCGACCCTACTACCAGTCTGATCAACTACTGCTCATCATTCACTCGCCTACCTCTCTCTATCTCTATCTCTAACCTCTACCTCTTCTCTACCTTACTCGAACTCGCTTCATAACCGACCTTATCTCTTGAGCCGCATACACCATCTTCTTCTTATCTGTTTAGATTCGTCTCTCAATAATCCCCTCGCCAACCACTATCTCACCCTCTAATAACATCTACTGCCAATCTCACCTCCCGTTACTTCCATTCAAACTTGCACCTCTACCCACTCGTCTAAAACCCTTCTCCCGTCTTGCCTTACTCTCACTGTATGTTGTTTTCCTCTCATGGAACACTTTCGAACTTTTCTCCCGCACATCATTTCCCAATCTGGCTGCTCCTCACCGCATAAAGCCCCTGTTTTGATATATATATAATATTGAGAGAAAAAAATTACTATTAATTACCGGACTGCTAGACTTGACAGTGAAGAAAGTTTGTTTCTTGCTTATTCACGACTTCGCAAAAGCACATTTCCCGGATTCTATAGAGATTCTTAACAAAGCTTACTAGAAACAAAACGTTGTGAGACCACCCCATAAACTGATCACCATTTTATTTTTGTTTCAATAATTTATTTAATCATTCCTGATATAATTAGTCAATATTGTCAGCATCGTCATCGTCATCATCATCATCATCATCGACACCCACTTTTTCAATAGCATCACAATAACAAGTACAACAACAAGAAAATGGTTAGAGATACAAAACTTTACGACGTTCTCGGTGTCGCAGCTGATGCCTCGGACGCACAAATCAAAAAAGCGTACCGTGTCAACGCTCTGAAATATCACCCCGATAAAAACCAACACTCGCCAGAAGCTGCCGAGAAGTTCAAGGAAGTGTCGAGCGCTTACGAGGTCTTGTCTGATTCACAAAAAAGACAGGTCTATGATAGCTACGGCATGGAAGGATTAAGCGGCCAAGGAGGTGCTGACATGGGGAATCCTGAAGACTTGTTTTCGCACTTCTTCGGTGGAATGGGTGGAATGGGCGGTATGGGAGGCATGTTTGGTGGTGGCGGCGGTGCTCCCCCTGGACCCAGGAAATCAAAAGATATCATGCACCCTATCAAGGCCACTTTGGAAGATCTCTACAAGGGTAAAGTGTCGAAACTGGCCCTGAAAAAGACCGTTCTCTGTAAGGCTTGTGACGGCAAGGGAGGAAAAGAAGGCGCCGTCAAGACCTGTTCAGACTGTAAAGGACAAGGAATGAAGTTCATCACTAGACAAATGGGCAACGTCATTCAACGATTCCAGACCGTCTGTCCCACCTGTAACGGTGAAGGCCAACAGATCGATAGTAAAGATAGATGTAAGACTTGTCTCGGTAAGAAGACGAGCGAAGAAAAGAAGATCCTTGAAGTCCACATCGATAAGGGAATGAACAATGGTCAAAAGGTTGTTTTCCAAGGCGAGGGCGACCAGGGCCCTGGAATCATTCCTGGAGACGTCATTTTCGTTGTTAACGAGCAACCTCACGATAGATTCGAGCGTCGTGGAGACGACCTTCTCTACAAGGTCAAGATCGATCTTCTTACCGCCCTCGCTGGTGGCAGTTTCGGCGTCCAGCATCTGGACGGCGAATGGCTCAAGGTTGAGATCATTCCTGGCGAGGTCATTGCTCCCGGCAGTTTCAAGCTCATTGAAGGTAAAGGTATGCCCTCATATAGACACCATAACTTTGGTAACATGATTGTCGAGTTCGAGGTAGAGTTCCCCACCGACAATTTTGCTACTCCCGAACAGCTCGCTGCCCTCGAGTCCATTCTTCCTCCTCGCGCCAAGCTAGAAGTTCCTGCTGGCGCCCATGCCGAGGAAGTCATTCTCGCCGACGTCGATCCCGCCAAGTACCAGTCCTCCGGTGCCATGGAAGACGACGACGATGAGATGCATGCTGGCGGCGAGCGAGTCCAATGTGCCAGTCAGTAAGCACCGGCACCACATTCTGTTTTTTTTCTGTTTCGATAGAACTGCTCACTTAATATACACGGTTACTTTAGATATACACACACACACACACACGGTGCCTCCGGCGGCTGGGCGCTGCCCAGACCCGTTGTCCTCCGCTTCGCGGAGGGTAGTAAGATGGAGACATACGATTACACCTCAGCACCCTTCGCTTCGCGAAGGACAACGGGTCTGGGCAGCGCCCAGCCGCCGGAGGCTGCCAGGCGGGACACCACACGGGAGATTAGGTCTATTATAATAATTAGTACATTAGGGGATATCATTAAAAGACTCGTGCAACGAGTGATGATGCATCGGTAGAGGCAGCGAGAACCGGCGTCGCTGGCAGTAGACGGTGTAAGCGATCGTCTTGAAGGAAAGAAGACGAAGAAGGGGCGGACGTGAGTGGATTAGTGTTGAGCCACGGTCGAGGTGACGGGCGTGGCCGGAGCACGTGGAGAAGACGCGAGGGAGTAGTGCGAGGAGGAGGACGAGATGTGGTCGTCGTCGTAGGACGAGCCGACATTGGGGGCGAGCGCGAGGTCTGGGTTTTCTGGGCTCCGCTGGAGCATGCGGGCCCAGTCAATGAGCTGGAACATGAGCGTCATGTTGGGAGAGATGTTTGGAGACCGTTTCTTGACATACTCGTAGGCGGTGTTGACGTCGCACTTGTCTTGTCTCATAATATAGGCCACGAGAAGAGACGCCGAACGGGAGATGCCGCATTGGCAGTGGATGAGGATTTTCTTGCCCTGGGCACTGCGGTTGGATATTAGGTCAGTCAAGCGGCCTAGGTCGGGTGTGAGTTTGGATGTGTGATCCCAAGGGATGTGGATGTATTCGGGGTGGTTGGTAGAGGAAGCAGTAGAGGAAGCGGTCGAGTTGGCATCGCCGTCGTCGGATGGGGGCACTTTCAGGGTCACGTCGTCGCTGTCGTCTTCGTCAGATGTTGATAGATCGTCGTAGAGGTTTGGTGTTGAGTTGACAGAGCTCGGAGGAGAGTTCTCGATGCCTACGTTGGGCGAGAAACAGATGTCTTCAGTAGCAGAAGCGGATGAAGAAGGTGAGAATGATAGAGTTAGAGAACATGACGACGAGAAAGACGAGGAGCGAGTTTCTTTGATGAACGGGGCACGAGGAGGAGGCGGTACGACTATACAAGGGGCCAGAAGAGATGTGCCAGCAGGAGGAGGAGGAGGAGGAGGAGGCCCAGACGTCGAAGGTAGGCGCGGTTTTAGTAGCTCCTTTGTAAATGGATTGGGCACTTCTTTAGCTACGTTGACTATCACGTCGAATTCGGCCGCACAAGCTACAGAAGGTTCGGAATATAAATAAATATTTGGTTGTCGCACCAGAACAGGGCCATCTGGATACGGGTTTTCCGCGGGCATGGGCTCGAAGTTGTTATTTGTAGACGTTAGAGGCGGCTGTTGATAATAATAGTACGAGTTGGACGAGTCAAGAGGGAAGGTAGATGATGACGAGGTCATGGGATGTATTAGCTGGTCTTGCTGCTGCTGTTGGTGGTAGTAGGCAGTGGTGGTAGTATCATATTGAGGAGTAGGACCACCGAAGGTAGTGGAGTCGGATGAGCGACGGAAAGTACCCGACTCCAGAGACGGGATCTTTTGCGGGCTCACTGGAATCGATATTGATAATGAGCTGGCATTTCTGTTTCGGGCCGACGACCGATGAGATTTAGATGCGAAAGAGTTTGGGGATATAGGAGGAGAGATATTGGGGCTTTTCATTTTTGGCGGATAAGTGAGTGAGAGAGTCGGATGAGGTGAATCAAGGATGTTGACTGAGCCAGTGAGTGTTTTTCAGAAGCTCCTCTGGCTTGAAAGTAGATAGACTTTTGTTGACTTCTAAGGAAGAGTCAGTAGACAGACGTCTTTTATAAAGTGTACAATAAATTCTGTCTGCCAGACTGAATGTCTTAATAAAGCGTATAACAAACACAAACGCTCTCGGACAGACTGAATATTTTATTCACTTGATATGAGATGAGAAGCTTGCTTAGCTGTCGTTTACTCTTTAACTTTCAATTTTCTTGGTCAATACGATCGTTACAATATTAGAAATCTTCTTTTCCTTAGCTATTAGCTTTTCTATTCACTATTCATTTATTTCTTCCTTCTTCTTTCTTTTTATTCTTTCTTCCGTTTCTTCTTGTTCCGTTTCTTCTTGTTCCGTTTCTTCTTGTTCCGTTCTTCTATCTTCTGTTTCTTCTTTCTTCCGTTTCTTCTTGTTCCTTTTCTTCTTGTTCCTTTTCTTCTTGTTCCTTTTCTTCTTTCTTCCGTTTCTTCTTGTTCCTTTTCTTCTTGTTCCTTTTCTTCTTGTTCCTTTTCTTCTCTTTCCGTTTCTTCTCTTTCCGTTTCTTCTCTTTCCTTTTCTTCTTTTTCCTTTTCTTCTTGTTCCTTTTCTTCTTGTTCTTTTTCTTCTTCTTGTCCAGTCGACAATTACGAAATAATGCAAGATTGCACTTCTTTTGCGGTTATGTGGTAATGGCGGTCAGTTATATATTTCTCGTGTGTAAGTTCTGTACCTTTTTTTCTGTACCTCTTGTGTACGTCTGGAGTCGATCTGTCGCCCTCACCCAAATGCTTATTGCGCTTAATTTCTGATTAATAGTTAAGTGGGTTGTAGGGTGAGTAGAAGGGAGGAAACAGGTAAATATGTGTTGGGAAGGAGCACCAGTGTTACTATATAAGTGCTGCTATATGAGTGTTACTATATGAGTGTTACTAAATAAGTTCTGCTAAATAAGTTCTGCTATATAAGTTCTGCTATATAAGTGCTACTATATAAGTGCTACTCTATAAGTTCTGCCATTTCAATTGCTTGAGCCACAATGGACTTTGTTGGCTGGCTGCTGTTATTATTATTATTATTCCCCATGCTACGCCTGCCTGCCGCTACTACCACTGCCGCTCCCATTACCACTCCTGCTACCTCTCCCTCTACCTCTCCCTCTACCTCTACCACAGTCGCTACCACTATCTCTATCTCTACCACTACCCCCTACTACTACCCCTACTACTACCCCTACTACTTCCCCTACTACTGCCACTACCATACCACCATCACCACCGCATCACTCTTTCTCCTCCCTAGGGGTTAATTAATCTGGCCTACCATTTCCTCCCCCTAAAATCTAAAACCAGCCTCTTCAAACTACGCCCGCTAGTAGTTAAAATTAAATAAAGGTGCTGCCTGTGTAAACGGTCTGCACCCGCAGAGGTTCGGGTTAGTTCCGAGACAAGGATTTGTGCCTGTCGGCCCAGGAGCGTTTGAGTTCCTATTGGAGCCAACCACGCCCCTGCTCGGGGTGCTTCCCCAGCAGCTCTCTATGCTATCGGGACGAGCTTCTGCTGTTACTGTGCGTGGTCATCCCTCCTATGCTGCTGCCCTTTGCTCGGCCGCATATCTCCCAACCGGTGTGAATCCTGGGCTGATCCCAGATTCTTTCCAGTTGTTTCATCTCTCGACCCGATGCATGTATGTATGTATGTAAGGGTGTCTGGAGTTTTTTTTCCCCTGTAGGCTTTGCTACTGAAAATAACCCCTGGGTTAGGTCCTCGCCGGCTTGCTGGGCTATTTGTCCCAACTGGACTTGTAGCCAAAAAAGTAGTAGCTCGGACTTGGTTTCTAGGAGGTGGTTGTTGTCTCTTGAGTACGATCTGTTCGATGGCAGGAGGATTGCAACGAGTTTGTTTGTTCGATCTTCCTCCGGCGGCTTGGCTTTCTCCCAGACCGGGTTGCTCGCTTCGCTCGTTTGGGGCTGGCAGGCAAGGCAGGCAATCAAGGCAGACAAGCAACGCAGGCTGATATGTGGCCCTTGCCGCAGCCACCAGGTGAAGAAGGCTCTTCAGAGTGCAAGGTCTTTGTTGGCTGGATAATTCGATTCTAAGGCGGCTGGATTATTATTTCTGGATTGTGGAGTGTTTGTGCAGGCGGGTTCATAAGCGTTTTGACCAGGTTTGAGAGGGAGTAGGCGTTTGAGTGGGAGTAGGTATTAGATAGTAGTAGTAGTAGTAGTAGTAGTAGTAGTAGTAGTAGTAGTAGTTAACGACGTTGTCGCCGCGGTCCGCTTCTCCGTCTACGTTTCAAATAAACAATTGAGTTTACAACTTGATCTGCCTACGCTAGCTGATGATCTCGATATGCCTTGACAGGTATTAAAGTTTGGGGCTCTCGTTTCATCTCTCCAAGTTCCAGGTCTCGAGGCCGCGAAGTTAACCTTCGCGGCCCTAACCCCAATCTGCTATCGAGGTCAGCTATCGAGGCCGATATGAGCAGCGTCGCTGAACATGACACACGAGGTTGAAACGCTAGGCAGAGGAACGGGGGTCGGAGTTTCGCGTCCCCACCCCAGCACCTCTGCGAAGCAGAGCTACGGGTCTGGGCAGAGCCCAGCCGCCGGAGGCAGCACGACCAGAAGGAGCCAGAAACAAAAAACCAAAAAAAAAAAACCATGCTATTCAGTTTTTAGTAAATCACTTCTTCTTGTCCGAAGGGCCGACTTGGAGCCCTGTGGAGTCGGCAACGAGTTTACGGACGGTGTGGACGCCGGACTCGAGCGAAGATTGGGCCTGGTCGGCGGCGGTTTTGGCAGACGCGGCTAGACTGTCGACCTGGGACTGGAGCTGGACATGGGTGTCAGCGAGAGCAGGGGACTTTTGTTCAAAGGACCAGACTAGAGCTCGGGTGTTGTTGAAAGTCTTGGGAAGACAGTAGGTGAACGCAGCGACGCCGAAAGCCAGTGGGGCCGCGGTGCGGAGCAGAAATCCACGTCGGCGGGCGAAGATCGAGCCACTGAGCGCCGAGATGAGAACGTAGATGCCTCCGGGAAGAATGTCCTCGTTGTCGTCTTTTAGATCGCGGATGGTCGAGGTGATGCTTTTCTCGGCATATAAGTATGTTTGAAAGGTATCATCAGCTTTAGACTGGACGATCTGACTCTGATTGTGGACCCATTTACGGGTCACCTCGATATGCTTTTCCAGAAACTTGGATGACTTGATTGGCATAGTGCCAACGAACTCGGTATCGATTAAAGAATTTTCATCACGCTTGGCTACGAGTGGGGGCTGCTGGGCGGTGGATTGGTCTTCTTCGTCGTCATAGACGGACTTTTTAGAGTCTGCGAATGCAACAGGAATGGCAGAGTAGCCGACGATTCCTGCTCCGAGAAACGTCCACAGTTGACGCTGTTAATAGTTTGTTAGTAATAGGGGGGTGGTTTTTAAGAGACGTGGGGAACCTTACTTTAAATAATGCTGATGATGCCATTGTAATGGAATGTCCTTGATGGAAGTATTTAATACTACTACTACTACTACTACTACTACTACTACTGCTACTACTACCGTCTCAGCATGTAATTTAAGTGGATGCCATTTTATTTCAACCATCAATCTGTGCCGCTTATTGGACTGAAAAGGACGGTGGTTAGGGTTGACTGGTTGATTGAGGAGGGTAGAGATAGGAGCTGACGAAGGACATGGCCAAGAATGAGTAGGTGGTTTTATGGGTTATATGGGTGGGTAGTATGTGGTGGTGGTGGTGACTATGTGGATATGAGTTGGGTATTGTGAAAATTTAGTTTGATGGATAGGTTGCTAGCTTAACAGACTGTTCTGGCCGTCCTATCGGCCGTTACCTTGTACTCAATAGCCAGATTATCATACTACACAGGACCGTTGGCTAGGTAGCTCCATTGAACGCTTTAGACCTTTACCTACCTATGTACCCATGTACCTATGTACCTATTTACTTGTCTATTATCCTACCTACTCTTCTACTCTTCTACTTCTCTACTTGTCTACATCTCTACTTACTATCTCTACCTACTTACAATACCTGCAGCTTATAACCGAGGTATCGCCGACAGCCGGACTTTCTCCATGCCGCTGACGCGGATCTCGGATCATTATTAGACTATATCTTCTCCACACACTTGATCCTTCATCTCTTACCTTTTTAGTCATCTCGATATCATTTTCTAGTAGACGAGCAGGGTTTCTACTTTTCTAGCATATTTTCAAATGTCGCAACTGTTCTCGTCAGCCGATACTTGTGGTCCGGTGAATCCTCTACAGAACTTGGGCAAACACTCGGGCCCTACGAACTCCTCTCAACAGGAAAGGTTTGTTAGAGAGAGTTCTAGTGGTTCTTCGTTTAGAAGTTCTCCGTCTCCTTCATTGCTGAATGGAAATAATAATGAGTTCCAGTCATTTGCGAGTCGAGCAGGATCAAGGCCAGACTCACGGCCTGGATTTGAATTTGAGTCTCCACAGTTAGGGCAGGTTGGGCAGGTTGGGCAGATTGGGCAGGTTGGGCAGTTTGGGCAGTTTGGACAGGTTGGACAGCTTCCAAGACAACCAGGACAGCTTCCAGGGCATCACCCTAGCCAGTTTCACCGTCCTGCCCAAGCTGGCTCCCCCGCCTCCGCCGACTGGGCTTCCGAATTCTCCAAACTATCCGTCGGCCCATCCTCACAAACCGCAAGAATGAGCCAGTCTCCAATACCTCTAAACAGCTCCACACAATATCAATCCTCTCAATATGTATCCTACCAACCGCATGCATCTGTTCATTCTTCACACGGACCCGAGTTAATGGCATATCAAACGTCCGGTTCGTTAGCCCGTCAATCGGAACACAGCCAGATCCATAAGATGAGTCAAGAGCAGGTGTCGTTTGAAAATGCGTTTGCCGAAGTCGAGCGGTCACTAAGCGTTGAGCCTGAGAATCTAGCGGCGACAAAAGATAACGAACTATCAGGAGTCGCTCAGGACATTATAAACTCAGTTAATGACACTTCGCACTCGATTAATGAATCCACTGCCTCGAAAATGAAAAAAAGTAATTTCATGGCTCTAATGGATCAGTTAAGTAAAAAGAACGTCGTCTTGGATGGAAATAAGTTTGTAGACGGCGTTTCTGGTAGTGAAGTGAAACCAGAAGAACTGATTCGACAGGAAGACGGACCGGTTTATCAACAACCGACGCTTCCAGAGTACTTTACTAGCAGCTCCAACACAAAGGCTCTAGCTAATGAAATCCCACTTCAGGACCCATTCTCGTTTATAGATCAAATGAAGCTTGATCCATCGAACATGACGCCGTTTCAACTGGCACAAGCAATCACCAAAGGAGGTGTTAAAGTGGGTGATTGGGAGGAGAAGTATAGTGAGGATAGTGACTGGATACAATAGGGACGATTCCGCTGTCAGAGGTTTGGATAGTTCTGGCAGCGAGGGAACGAAAAATGAAGTTTAGTTGCGAAAGCTAGGCTATTTGCAAGGCAGCTTAAGCGTTGATTTACGTAGCTATCTAGAAGACTACTTAGAAGGCTACTTAGAAAGCTACCCAGCAAGCTACCTAGAAAGCTATCCAGCAAGCTAGCCAGCAAGCTATCTAGCAAACTACCTAGAAATCTACTCAACAGCCTACCCGAATAAAACCTCCTCCACCCACTCCCATTCACGCTCCTATCATAAATCTTTTTTGCATAACCCATTTTTTAAATAAATAATCTTAAATACAATCTAATGTTACTATTAACAAAAATATCTAAAAGTGTCCTTGGGAATCATTATTACGTGACTGATAGTTCATCTCGACATCTCGGCCTGGCTTGTAATCTCCGTCGTTGCCCACATATCCATACTCTGGATAGTCTCGCTCCGACCTGGAGCTATTTATGTCTCGAGAATACGGCATGGCAGTCGGAAAGTACCCTCCTTGATGATATCCAGGCTGGAAGCTCTGAGGTTGAGAATAGCCATGATGCCTTCCAGCAGAAGCAGCAGCAGTACAACAACAACAGCAAAATAAAGAAGCACAAAGGCCAACCCCACTACAGCAACATCTTAAAACTCCAATAAGAATCCACGCTATGAACAATACCGCCAACACGATTCCTACAATCGCGACTATTTTGCATACTTTATTGTCCATGCAAGTATTCCACGACTTGAACGAGTCGGCGGTATTCGTCACGTCATTAGTGATGTCTCGTGACAGTAATGAGTTTGCGATGTCAAACGGGCACAAGTCTCTTGATTTGAGAGAGGAATACAAGAACATTGTGAACCGAGAAAGTATACGTGAAGTTGTGGTTGGTGTGGTTGGAATATGAAACAGCCGAATAGTGTTTTAATATATTTTTCTAGTAAAGTCTCTAGAAAAATCTTTAATCCAATCTTGTATTTTATATTTTATCAATAAAATTATATAATAAATAAAAGCCCATTTAACATTCTACCCCTGCATTTATATAAAGATCCAATTTACGCACCACGAATTTTGAACTCTGTCACTCTACGTATCGCGTCGTCACTTTCGGTTTTTTTTTTTTGGCGGTCCTTATTAGGTTAATTATAGGCGTGATCAGTTGCAACTACGTCTGGCAGTGTTGTTTGGAGGTGTTTCGTTTGCACTGCGCCATTGAATGTGCGTATTAGAATATGCCAATGGAGCGGGAGTGGGAGTGAGAGTGAGAGGTTTCTCACCGTTAAATACAGGATAAGCAGAGGAAGATATTTTTAGATTTGGCAGTGCTGGAAGGACGGCTGGGCAGGAATATATCTGTCTAGACTAGGGTTAGTATGGCCTTTGTGAGCAGTGAATGGACGAATGTGAAACAAACAGCAAACGACGGTCTAGGACGGGTAGGTGGAAGTCAGATTGATTGGTGGTTTTATAGATAGATAGACCCAGAAGTGGTTGGTTATTCACTGTACGGTCGAGAGTCCATAGATCGAGGGTGATGTAGGATGTAGGAAGTAAAGCAGTAGCGTTGAGATATAGAGTAATTACAATGGGATGTGGAGTTGGCTAAAGTGTTGTTAAGGAAGCACGTTAGTTAGCTGCACCTTTGACTACAGGTCAGGCTGAAGCACTTGTGTTCGTGTGAGTTGACACTGTATTCTTTAGCCTTCAATTCTCATTAATGCTCTACTCTGTACCAGTTTGACGGTGGACGATGCGACGCTTATGATAGAGAGTCAACCGTTCAAACTTTATGAGCTGCCAACCCCTCTCTTTCGAGACCCTAGCCAGGTTAACGAGTGTCTCTTTCATAACAATCTTTCTAGTGCGTCTATGTAAAGTTGCTCTTCTCAGAAGCAGAGGGAGAAACAGGTCTGATTAATCTAACTCGGAGCGTCGGTGGAGACAATGCTCTCGACGGAGTGATAAGGACCCTGCATAGATAGCGGTTAGGGTGCTGTCGGAGTGGTCGGAGAGGTCGGGGCGCCAACGCCGGTCTCTCGGTGGGCGTCGAGCGTTACTCAGCATTTCCAAGACCGACAGATATGGCTACGATGACCCGAGAAACTCCACGAAGTGGAGCCACGGGTCTGGGCAGAGCCCAGCCGCCGGAGGCACGCAGCCAGGCGCTCAGTCCCAGCCGTGCAGCTCACCCCTGCGGGAAGAAACACGTACAGATGGCATATAGATATGGAGCGAGGGAGAGAGGAGACGGAGGGAGGGTGGTAAAACGACGGAGGAGACAGGGAACGTCTATGGAGGTACCGCTCACGCTGCCTGGAGAAGGAGGCGCCGATATTGCTGGTAGAGAGCGGTGACGGTGGATCAGTCCACCATGTTTAACTGACGATATTTAAGGTTAAGCTTGCACGGCGTGATAATTGGAGCCAAGCATGGAAAGGCGTTACGGACAGGTGTGTCTGGTTAGGCATTAATAGAGAGAGAGACTGAGAGAGAGCCACGCGGGTACGCGGAGGGCTGGCCGGAAATGATAATGTACTACTCTATAACAAAGTTGTTAATTACCTAGTTTATTCATTACCTTATCTGTCTGTGGCACTTGCCTCACCCTGTCTATATTATATAGCCTTACTGCCGTTTATACTTGATTATTCAGGCGCATATAGTTCTCTACATGCAGATATTGGTACTGATACCCTTACGGCTACAAATTCCACAGAGGGCCCAGGGCTCCAGCTACCGCTACCGCTACAGCTAATACATCATTTCCAGACGCACCACCTTCGACGTGGATTGTGAACCCAACCTGCTATAGGCTTAGTAACAGAAAAGGAAAATTGGAATTTTTTTTCTTGCTGGAACTTACAACCGACTGGGATAACAAGATTGCTTTTATCAGCTACAGACAAGACTGTTTCCCAGCAAGAGTCCGGGGGTGCTTATATGAGCCATAAGCCAGAAGCCATAAGCCATAAGCGAAAATCTCGACATTGATGGACACCGTCTGATCAAGACGTGAAGTGATCAAGTAAGTGTTGAGTGCCAAAGCGGGTGTGGGTATTCTCTGTGATTTATATATCTAACGGCGATGATAGAACCTTGTTTGAATTGTACACGGAAAATAAGAAAGAAAAAATGCATAGGAATAGAACACGGGCTATGACCGTTCCTTCAAGGCCAATGAATAATAGTACAAGCACGCCAGGAACCACGAGCCCTAGTGGACTCGCAGGTGATCTGGATCCTAGTCACCTGTCAGCCGGCGGGTTTCGAGCTGTTTCGGCAGGCTCGATCTCGACGTCTTCGAACATTCCTCAGAAACTAAAGAACCTGTTTCGTTTTGGAAATGGAAGTAATAGCGGAGGTGGTAACGGAGGAGGTAACGGAAATAACAACGGAAGTGGAAGTACTGCCACTGGCGTTAGCACCACAGCCGCTGCTTCTTCTCCAGATATCTTGTCTTTACCAGCCCATGAACTACCTATGGTGCAAGTAGGACCAGGGCCTGTGCCAAATGGAGCTGCGTTAGACGATAGTGATGAAGGTGGCCCAGGCACCAGCAACAGCAGTATTTATTATAGCTCCTCTAGTCCAAGTGGAAACGAAGTTGTACCTAAGCCACACAAAAAGTCGTTTCTGGGCAGATTGAGGTCTCCTTCTAGCCCATCTCCAATGTTACTTACTCCTGATACCACGGAAAGAGACGAGGCTTCCTCAACACCTCCCCCATTACCACGAGGAATCTCTATCAGTGCCCAAGGCAGTCCGTCCCTGGGCCCGACTGCTGTTAAGGCACAATCTGATACAGTTGGTTCTGCTAATCCATATTTCTCGTTCCAAGGACATCCGCCTCACGTTCAACAAAGGGCATTACAACAGCAGCAGCAGCAACAACAACAACTACAACCACAACCACAACAGCATCAACAGCATCAACAACAACAGCATCAACAATTTTTCCAATCAAAACCGCAACCACAACCACAACCGCAATCTCGTAGAACAAATAGTCACTCTTTATTCTCGTTTGCAAACTTACTCGGTGAACATAAATCGAATAATCCACCCGAACCAACTACCACTGCCGCACCCACTCAAACCACTCAAACCACTCTTTCTAAAGACATCACTGACACTTCAAATAACATCACGCTCGTGTCTCCACCACCAAATTTTGGTAATTTGACTATCGCCGCCCTTGACTCGCCTACTGCCAGCGCTGGTACTGGTACTGACGGCGGCACACTTGAAGCACCTCCTAGCAAAGGCATCTTCTCCAGAAATCTACGTAGAGTAGCCTCTGCTCCCAATGAGATCAAAAATATGCTCATGAACTCTCCACAACTTAACTCGTCCGATAATGCGAATGCTAATGCCGCTGCTACCAGTTCTGAAAACTCTGACAATTCCAATACCAACGCCATCAGTTCCACCAAAACTAGCTCCGCTAAATCAAACATTTTGTCTCTTGCTCATTCGTCAACTCCCCTCAAGGGCCGACCACCACCGGTCCCTAAAGTATACAATCGCTCATATTCTCGAAGCTCCATCAAAATTAGCAGCGCCGAAGTCGGCCCTTCTTCTTTTGATAAAATCAAACTCCTCGGCAAGGGAGACGTGGGCAAGGTGTACCTTGTGCGTGAGAAAAAGACAAATCATTTATACGCCATGAAAGTGCTTAGTAAAAGAGAAATGATTAAACGAAATAAAATCAAACGCGCACTCGCAGAGCAGGAAATCCTCGCTACAAGCAACCATCCTTTCATCGTCACTCTCTATCATTCATTCCAGTCTGACGAGCATTTATATTTATGTATGGAATACTGTATGGGAGGTGAATTCTTTCGCGCTCTTCAAACTCGCGAAGGCAAGTGCCTTAAAGAAGATGATGCCAGATTTTACGCTGCTGAAGTCACTGCTGCCCTGGAATACTTGCATTTGATGGGATACATATATCGAGATTTAAAGCCAGAAAACATTCTTCTGCATCAATCTGGCCATATAATGCTTTCTGACTTTGATTTATCCAAGCAATCTGGCTCTGAGGCTGCGCCAACTATCGTTAATGGAAGCGGCCGTAGCGGTGGAGGATCCAGCAATAATATGTTAGCAATCGATACCAAAGCGTGTATTGCTGACTTTAGGACAAACTCCTTTGTTGGTACCGAGGAATATATAGCGCCAGAAGTAATTCGTGGCAACGGACATACAAGTGCAGTGGACTGGTGGACGTTGGGAATTCTATTATACGAAATGTTATTTGGAACCACTCCTTTCAAAGGCAAGAACCGAAATACCACGTTTGCCAATATATTGAAAACCGACGTTACTTTCTATGACATGCAGCCTGTTTCTAGTGGCTGTAAATCTATTATTCGGAAATTACTAATCAAGGACGAAAATAAACGCTTAGGATCTAGAGCCGGTGCTTCCGATATCAAAGGTCATCCATTTTTCAAAACCACCCAGTGGGCGCTTCTTCGAAACAGGGTCCCTCCTATAATTCCTGTCCATGGTAAAGGCCGTGATGCAGTCAATTTTCGTAATATGAAAGAAAGCGGAAGCGTGGATTTCGACGAAGAAATAGCCTATGACGCTACCGGTGCAGGCTCGACCCACAGTTCTGCTGGTGACCCTTCAGAGCCCGCCAACTTCGTTCCCGATCCATTCTCCAACTTCAATTCGATCACCCTGCACCATGACGGTAATGAACCACATGACAACGCCTACTACGACGAGAGTGATAAGGAAGCCAACGGCGACCGTAGTGACGGACCGAATCCCTTTGATGAGAAACAGACTTCCATTCAGAATCTAGATGCTGCTCCAAAACCCACTTACAACGGCTTTGGGTCCGACCTCGAGGCCGACATCAGCGCAAACACCAGCATGTTCGCAAATGGCACCTCAAGGGCTAATTCTAACGTTTTCAAGCCATATTTTAAAGGAGTTACAACAAGCCTTCGGCAAAGCTGAACATCTTCGCATATAATGAAATGTATTGTATGAATCAATCATCTACTTGCTGCCTCCGGCATCTGGGCTTTGCCCAGACCCGTGGCTCCGGTGCGCGGGGATTTCAAATCTTCTGCTTTCTAGCACGCATCAACCGACAATAGTCCTCTCGTCCACGAATATGACCCTAGAATTATAACTACAATTGAGAATCCACACGCAATGGTCGCACCGCCATATAGGTATGCGTTCCGTTTCATGCGAATCCCCCTCAGCTCAGAAATAAACGAGCTAATCGTTGAAAAGTTTCCACAAAAGCCATCCTGTAAAGCACTAATCACTTGACAATCAATTTTTGACGATACAATTGGTCCGCCGGATGGTGCCCTTCCGTGTTGCAATATGATCAAGACACAGATCATGACCGTAGCTAACATGTTGGCCAAAAACGTGCCAATATAAAACTTATTCGTCATTCTATTAAACAACTTCGCGGACCAGAACCGCGCATACACTCCAAATGGTCCAAAGATCGAAGCAAGCATCCAATATCTCCAAGCGGGGATTAAAATTGCAAGTACAAGAACGGCAAGCCATGCTAATAGACCAAAGAATGCTACAAGAACCTCTAAGAGTAACGTGTATGTAGCGATGGATGGCGGGAAATACTTTTCAAACGCATCTGCCACATGAAATCCAACCGAGAATCCTCCAAACGAAACAGTCATAGTTATTATCAGATAACTGAGAAATACCATTACTCCATATCCTGGATTGGGAAAGTGCTGACCGCTATCAGACGGTTGCAATGCTGAGAACTCATACAGTTCTACTATAAAACTTGAAAACGAAGTAATGCTCCCACAAACTCCCGTAGACAGGCCTATATATAACGGTATATTCTCTTTTCGTGTGTATGTTCGCCGAAGCACCGTCCCCTCCGCGCCATGCTCAAAGGCATCCATGGGGTTCATCTGGTCAATAATAATCAATCCACCGAATAATGCGTCACTCCGCACCAGTATTCCCATGGCCAAACAGCCAGCAAAGTTACTCCATAAAACTCCACCATATTGTGAGCCTTCAAATGCCGTTAATCGGCCAAGACCAATTCTTGCTAACACACCAGTAATTCCGAAAAATGCTAATACTAAATGAAGAACTAGCATATCAATATACTTGTTGGATATTATTGAAACAAATACCTGTCGTCTACCAGTCACATTATTTCGTTTATCGATCTTTGGTTCCGAGCTTTCTAAATTCCTGGCCACGGACGACTCGGTCGATGGTTCCGCCGACGGCTCAATGTCCATCTTGAATTGAAAACGAGCCTACCATATAAGGAGAATCACTAGCTAGCAAACCACATCTACAATTGCTAACAACAACCTGGCAAGAAAGAAGATCATAGATCTATCTCTAACTGTGCTCCAACCAAAGAATTCTATCCTTATTAATGGAAAGTTTGCTAATATCAAGAGTATATGTGATGATGGCTCAACATGAGTCAGGGAGACTCGTTAGATGATTTCATCGTAGGGCTGGGTAGTTCGATTGTGCACGACAAGCCTTTTTCCTGCATAAGCGGAAGCATGTACCATGCAACCTTAACCAAATGGATCTCTTTCCTCTTCGCTGCTACATCATGCAATAACATTTACTATTAAATAATATATAAGTTAAGTCGAGTCAATTATATTTCATTAATATCCAATATTAAAATCGCTCATTCCAGCATGGTTTTTTGCTACTGCCAACATCCTCCGACGATTTCCATCGGCATCTCCTCTAGGTTTTGGCTCTGACTTTGAGATACCTCGATCAGGCTTCTTTTTAGAGCTCTTGGGTGCTTTTTTGCTCATTTTACCAGGTGTTTCACGAAGAGCAAAACTTTTAGCCAAATGGCCCAAGTGTAGTGACCGGAAATTGAAAACATCTCGCTCACTTGCTAAATGAGTTGTGTACGCACGAATGTGACTTGTGAAGCCTCGTTTTGCAAGCTGCAGCGCAGTTGAATCCTCTAATAGCCATCTCTCAACATTCAGGTGCCAAGTTGTGGCATCCACCTCCCATTTCTTTCCAAATCCCTTTTCGAGAACATCCTCAAATGTACGAGGGTGTATTCCATTAGGATGATTTTGCTTGATCGTCTCAAGATACCCTTCTTCAGATCCAGGAAGTAAAAACATAATCGACGTACCTTCATTACCAGCTCTGGCAGTTCTTCCAACTCTATGAAGATGGTCGTCAGTACCAAAAGGAGGATCGTATTCAACGACTTGGGTAATGTGGGGAAGATCAAGACCACGCGATGCGACATCAGTACAGAATAAGATATAGGATTCGTTACTTTTGGAGATTTCCTGGGCCGAGAACGCCGACAGAGTTGACGTTCTCAACTGCTGGTTTAAGGATCCATGCAGTTTATGCACCACGGTATTTTCCAGGTCTAGAGATGTCATAACTGTCGGTTGTGTTGCTGATGAAGGATTATCGTCCTCACTATCACTATCATGATGATTGCTAGCTCTTGATTTTAGTTTATTAGCGCCTCCTTTGGTGAATGCCTTAAAATGGAAATCAACCGAGTCGGAACATGAAAAGAATACAATTGTTCTAGACCCAGGTTTAGTAGTGGTGATTGTTTTTAATAGTCCCGCCAGGGCAACCAGTCTCAGTTTCGCAGGAACAATGAGCGACTGCTGTACAAGTTGTGCAGGCGCTATATGGTCACGGTTACCCTCAGAATCGGTATGGCCAGTGCCAGTATTACCACTTTCATCGTCTCCGACAGAATCAGGGGTGATCCATTCGGCGTGGGAAAGTGATAGTTCTCCTAATCTTTTGACATCATCTCTCATAGTTGCAGAGCATAATATATTGACTCGCTTATTAGGTAGGGTTGGCCATAGCTTGGCAGTATCATGGATTTGAGAACTTTTACCAATCTTTGTTAAAATTTTGGTAATTTCTTCTTCAAACCCAAGCTCCATCAGGCGATCACCTTCGTCGAGAACTATCCAGCGAATCTGAGATAAATCAAGAGACTCGGTATTATCAAAATGATCCCCGAGTCTACCAGGGGTCGCTACTAAGATATTTATGCCTTTACGGATTCTGGCCTTTTCCGACTTCTTTTTCTCCCCACCAATAACTATGCCAGGAACTAACCAATGGCAGGCTCGGACAAGTGTTTCTAATACAGAGTAGATTTGCGTAGAAAGCTCGCGTGTAGGGGTTAAAATTAGTGCAAATAAGCCAGACTCTCTTGTTAGGTCTGGGGTGGTCATGAGTCTGTGAATGATTGGAAGAGCATACGCTAAGGTTTTACCAGAACCGGTCTGGGCTTGAATGAACAAATCCCTATTGGAGGAAATGAGAGGTGGAAGAGCTGCTCTCTGAATACGAGTAGGAGTTGGGATTTTCATCTTTGTACTTAGCTGTAATGTCAAGGAAGAATTAACACCGAGACCGGGGAAAGTGGTACTGTCTTTTAGAGGAGCATTAGAAGCTTCATGAGATTCAGTTGGTTGTTCATCTTTGTCATTATTACTTTCAGCTAGACTAGGGTTTGAAGAGAATAGAGAAGATACAAATGTATTCTTATCTTCCGGGTTAAGATTTACTCCTGGATGCTGTTTCTGTTGAGATAATGTTGGCTTTTTAAAGTTTGGCAGTCTGGAACGATGAGGAGTGGCGGCAGAAGAACCAGATTCACTAGATCCATTCTTATCTGCCTTACCTGTGGTCCTTTTTTGTCTAGAGATTTCGGCCTTTTGTTTAATTGCTCTTTCCTTGGCGAGACGGGCGACACGGATTTCGGGATTCTCTTTCTCATGCTGCTTAACTTGTGCTCTCTTAGCGGTCAGTCTGTCTTTCCATCTTCCACCCTGAATTTTGGAACCAGCGGGTTTTCTAGATGCAATTGAAGTAGAAGGAGTTGTACTGAAATTCAGTAGCATACCATCTTCAGACATTGTGATTATGAAATAAATAAATATATATATTGGACAATAGTAAGATAGTAACTGGCCAGAATAATTTTTAGTCGACCGAAGATCATTACTCTGAGAATATTTTTTTTTAGATGGAAGCCGCGTAGACTGAATATGTTGCATCTTGCAGCATCGCTAGCGCCGCGTAAGGGTCCAAGGGAGCAAGGGTAGACGCAGAGATTTGAGGAGGAATTGAGAATAGAGCTGGTAGTTGTTATACAGGAATATTAACAATTGTGTGGGATAGATACTACTCGTGTAGGTATTTGCTATGCTGATAGTTGAGAGACAATATGGTTGGTAAGTATTTGGTGTATGTAGAACGTGTAAGTAGGTGTACTCCGTTAGCTATCTGCCATCATATGCCATTTCGTCCTGCCTACTCAATTCAATCCTCTACTTGATCCCATTCCACTAACATATTATATTTCTAAAACCCATCACTTAAAACTGACCGACCACGATTCCTATCCACAGGCGCCCAAACATCTTAACTACCGACGGAGGTCTCCGATGGGTCGCCCTAACCCTGAAATTTATTTAGACGAGCATGAAAAAAAATTATATAACCAGCCAATCTACCATTATAGGAGCCACGACCAAAAATCCAATAAAATGGCAGAGGGTGAAGAAGAAAATGGGCTATTTGTAGCTCAAGTGGATGATAACGATGTCGATGATATGGCACCTTTTGAGAGTGATGTTGAAATGAAAGACGAGGACGATGTGGAACTGGCATCCAAACCAGCAGCCCAGAAGGAAGACGATTCGTCGGACGATCCAGTCATTAGAGAGTTCCCAGTCTACTCATCACAGGTTCTTGGAAAGAAACTACACATTATACAATATCCTACGCGGTCCGCGTTACGGCCTCTAGTAGCAGCACAAGGTACGGGGATTATCAACTCGAGGCTGAAACCCGAGTCAGGAATCATAGAAGTCGATATTCCACTCGATACGAGTAAATTCTACGACTTGGAAAAGGGCGAGAAATGGAACAAGGTCGATAGACAGACGTTTTCAGGTGTATTAAAACAAGGCCAAGGACGGTATATGGCCGGGGTGTTTAGAGATGGAGAGCTGCACGTGTCGCCGATTGAGAGCGTAGCACAATTGCGACCCCAATTCAAATATTTCGACAAACACATTAGTAGTGAGAAAGAGGCCAATCGAATGATCAAAAGCGATCCTACCAAGCCCAGAGAAGCACGGTCTATTCAGATGTCAGCTAAATCATCAGGGGATTTTGCACCAAAGTATTCGGGAGCACTCGGAGCTCGTAAAGTAGCAGATGAGGAGTCGTTTATCGACTTGGAGTGGCACGACCGAGACAGTAACGAGTCGTGGGATATGGCAGACAAGTTTGTCACTGAAAACAAAACGACTCTTGAATCTTCGACGACGTTAAAGGAGTATACCGATAGGTTGCATTAATGTAATGTATATATTTATTAATTATTAAGTAAGCGTAGACGAAGCGGCGGACCAGACGTCGATATGTTGAGTGATAAGCGACGAGGGGTGTTAACGGAATTAAAGACATTTAATCTATTAAAATATCTATGCAAGGTCAATGTAATCCAATCAATCAAACCAGATCTTGATAAGCTCTTCACTGACACCACTGGGAGTCAGCGTCCCGAGATCGGTTATCAAAGCAGTAACGTATTGGTGAGGCGTAAAATCGACTTGAGGAGATTCAGAGATATCTTTATCGGACTTCACATCAGTGGTAAACTCAAGGGGATACTCGGTTGGTAGGTCGTCTGGAAACAGTGGATATAATCTTACAAACTTGTGGCTTTCAGCAAGCACATAAACGGGAGTGTTTGTAGCTTTGGCCAACACGGCTATTTGATAACTGCCCATCTGGTTAATGACTCCACCAGATTCCGCTACTCCTTCGGCACCAAAGAAAATCTTGTCTACTTTATCAATCACATAGCCAACTGCCGAATCAGGAATCTGACACACGGGAATGCCATTTTGTCGTAGAATGCGTGCCATTTGATTGCCTTGATCCGACACCCGTGCTTCAGTGACATAAACACGGAACCGGATATATTGAGAAGCAGCATGCAGCAGTAAGCCCGAGACGGCACGCGACCGGCCATGAACGAGAATCACATCATCGTCCCGAATAAACGGCAGGCCCACTTCAGCTATCTTCTGTCTCGATGCTTTTGCACGGTCGGCGAACAATCGCCCATTGGCCACCAAGTGCTGTTTACAAGCCTCCCAGTCTTTACTGGACTCACTATGAATATTCCGCAGCACGAACCGGAGAAACAGATCGCATCCTGCAGATAGAGATATAGAGTTCTTGACGCTCTGCTTCAGCGTCGTAGTGGACTTTTCGAGAACTTGGATCAGTTCTGACGACGTGGATGCTGATGATGGTTAGGTTGGGGTTGGGGTGTTTTGCCTCCGGCGGCTGGGCTCTGCCCAGACCCGTAGCTCGCTTCGCTCGGTTTGGGGTGGGGGGACGTACGTTGTGTGAATTTGAGGAGGGCTACGAGAGATTCAATGGCCGCTACGGGCATTGTCATCTCCGGGTCCTCTTTTAGAAAGTTCAGATAGGTCTGCTTGATGTCAAACGACTGAGCGGTCGGCCCTGGCAGGGCTGTTTTAGTTCCAGGCATTGTGATTGTGTCGTTTGGACATCATCTGATTTCCAGCATGAAAAATAGACGGTGAAGCTGGAAAGAAGGTGGAAAAGGGCAGGGGTTGGCAAGGGCCCTTCCACGCGGCTACGGTCGCGAAGCGACCACTACGGGTCTGGGCAGAGCCCAGCCGCCGGAGGCTGAGCGAGAGTGATGATGATATACTTGAAAGTTCGTTACAGGGAGAAGGGGGCGGGCGGAGCGGGTAGGCTAATGTAATCTCGAGTGGTCGTTACGGACGTGAAGGGGTGGCTATGTGAGTGAGAGCTGACGGACAACGGAGGTCCGTGTGTTGAGTCAGTTGTAGAGTCTATTTACAGTCGAGACATTAGAGTCTAGACATTGACGTGTAGACCTTAAACTCTATTTAGAGACGTTCGTGAGAATTTCCGGGGTAGTCGGATTCGGTGGTGTTTGTGGGAGATGGTCGGAGTGCCGCGATGGTAGAGAAGAGTAGCTGCATGGCATCTGGCTAGTAAGGCAGGCAGACATACATTCCAGCATGGCGGAGCAAACGAATAATTCGGGTGGACGATCGGTCCCGGCGAAGTGTAAAGAGCGACTCAATAGGAGACAAGGTTCCAGGCTTCTATAATGTGTCGGGATTGAGAGGGTGGGTATTAGGTAGGTGAGTAAGTATTGAGACCTTATTAGGTAGGGTAATCAGGTACGGAGTCCGTATAAAGTAGGGTAATCAGGTACGGAGTCCGGATTAAGTAGGGTAATCAGGTACGCAGCCCGTAAAGTGGATAATCAGGTACTCAGTTGGTATTGATAGAGTTGGTAGTTTTAGTAGTAAATATTGGGTTGGTATTAAGGTAGATAGATAATCGAACCAGCGTAGATAGGCAATAAACTTAAAAATCTTTGACTGTAACAGGCAATAAGCTAGCATTTTTCTACTTTTACGGCTGCTTTCTTTACGTGGATTCCAGTTTCACGAGAATTGACCTGGCCCAATTAAACCAAAAGGACCATTCTGGATAACCTTTTTTTTCCCCCCGTACTTAGTGGGCGACCCCTGTCCCCCCCCGTCTAGGTATGCTTCCGTTGGATTGTTCGGTGCCTGACGACGAGCTTCGGTTCGTTTCGCGTTTGTGGGCGTTCTGCAAGGTTCAGAAATGGAAAAAATTGTCTTTGATGAGCTTAGCTACGTCGATGGAACTACAGGACCATCTCCAGCAGGCCCGCGGGACCGTCGGAAATGTTTCAAATTTAAGAGACAAAAGTCAATGAGGATAGTTCGGCTAGTTTAGCAGTTGAGTGTTTCACAGGTGTCGAGCTGGTGTACTGGCATTGGCATTGGCACTGGCGCTGACGTTGGCGCTGAAGTTGGTGGTCTGGACAAGGCACTCAAACTCCCACCCTCACTGGCTATCCATTCCCCCAATCCTCACCTTCGCTTCACGCAGCAATTCCACCGTTGCATCTAACCCAGTTCCCCAGATCCCCTTTTCGCGTTGCGTGCCAACCAGCGACAATCGTTGCTGACCGATAGTCTGGATCAAAACAGGGCCTACAAAATGCTTTCCTAACTGGATAAAGACCGACGATAACGATTAAACTTTCAGGTTAGCTGGGGAAGCGTCAGGGCAGGGGCACCGGTGGTGGTGGTGCGTGGGCCGGTTTTGTCCTCCCTCCTGGGGGGCTGGGCCCTGCCCGGACCCGCTATGCTCGCTTCGCGAGCGTGACGGGGGGTGGACGTGGCCCAGCAGCTCGCGAAGCGAGCACAACGGGTCCGGGCAGGGCCCGGCCCCCGGAGGGAGCCACGCGGTGGTGACTGGGCCAGAATAAGGGCGGCCCTCGTTCAGACTCCGTCGGTGTCGTCGGTCGCGGGTCCAGTCAAATGACGTACCGAAAAGTGCTCTGGGCAGTGGAAAATGTCTGCGGTTACGTTTGCGATGATGTGGCTTGAGCAGTGCGGACGCTGATCGGAAGAAGACGAAGACGACGAAGCCGGGCAGCCAGCACCGGGCTTGTCAAGATGTGTCTAGTGGCAGCGTCGTCGTCCTGTTGCTGCCTGTCGGTGTCCATGTCCGTATCGGTCTCGGCGTCGTCTGTCACTGTCAGGACTGTCACTGACACCAACACTACCTCTACGTCTGGCTACTTTTGCCTACCTCTCAATGTCTCTCGCTGCGTCTGGCTGTCTAAGTCTGGCTACTTCTGTATCTACCTGCCTACCTCTCCCTCTGCCTACCTGCTTACCTTTACTGTGACCTCTCTATGTCTCCCACTGACTTGCCTCGGTGGCTAGCCAAATCGACTTTCCCACCTACCTACGCAACCAACTACGCAACCCTACCAGCTACGCATCTGCTTACCCACGCAGCTAACTACGCTCTGACTGGTATACGCTACGCGCGCATCCACGCTTGTCGTATACCCCGCGTCACAACCCCACCTTCCGGTTCATGCCGGGCGGGGGAGGTCGTCCCAATCCGGAAGCTAACCCTGCTGCATCCCCCACCACGTAAAGGCAACAAAAAGCAAACCGTGCGTTTTATGTCATGCATCTGCCACCACCACATGAGGGCCAAAACAAGCAAAACCAGACCCAAAGAAAAAAAGAATTTTCAGCTTTTGTTTTCCTCGCTAAAAAGCCCGGCACCGGCGTACGAGTACCAACTGACGCTTATTAAAGAAAAGCGTTTCCCCAGTTTTTGGTTTTCCCGGAGATAAAAAAAAAATAGCCTTTTGACAAGCAATCAGATAGAAAGAACTAAAAAAAAAAGGTCTACGAGATTAGGTAGCTGGGAGTCTAGTAAAGAACGTTGTATCCGCGGTTATCGTAAAGTAAAGAACGTAGCAGGAGTATTGGTAGTATTGGTAGTAGTAATATTGATTGTAGCAGCAGTATTGATAGTATTGTCCCAACAAACAAATAAGCAGTGCAAACGAAGAAACGAAGAGACGTAGAGGATTGTCATTTATAAATTGATTACTCGTGTCACATTCTACACGCTTGAACACTCAAACGCTCAACTATTCAAACCCTTCAACCCCTATTTCAGCACTTCGACACCCGAACAGCGAAACACCTATTTCATCAGTCAGCCCTTAGACACTCAAAAAACTTAAGCCCCTATTTCATCATCCAGCACTTAAGACACCCAAACACTCAAACAAACACCCACTTCATCACTTACAAATGGCTCGTCTAAATCCTCAAACTTCATTCCAAATCAAATCTGTACCTGGTCATTCCCAATCAGATAACCAGATTCTCGCGAGACTGGACGCTTACCTGCCAGCGCTTAATACTGGCTTGATGGACGGCAAAATCCAGGACGTCATTATTAAGCACCCTCTAGTCCGTTCTTTAGTTGTTCCAGAATGCGATCTTGAAGCGAGAAGAAGATGTATCGCGTTGATTTCAAAAGCTCTTGGAGCTGCAACTCCTGTTCTTCCTCTGATCTTACAAGACCATCAGAACAGACTGGACCTGAAGAAGACGAACAACAAGAAGAAAACGCAATCTCCTAATAGCGCTTCTACTGATTCTTCCTCTTTCTCTTCGTCTCCAAGAATCCCAAAACTCTCTTTAGACGCCCAAGGAAGACTCATTACAATCGTAGCTTCCATGGCTGAAAGAGATCAACTCATTGGCTTTTGGATGAACCACCACGTGACATACCAGGCACAAGCGAATTCAACCGCTTCTCCATCTGAGGACGGATCCAAGAAACGACGGTACTCGTCTTTTGCTACCTCGGCCACGCCCGGCAGCTCCTCCAAATACCTTAGCATGTCCACTTTTGATCTCTACCTAAAGGTCAAAACATCCAAAGAACTACTTGCTGACCTTGCAGATAGAATCCAAGGCGCCGTTTGTAAGGCCTTCTGGGACTGCTGGGACGAGATCTTCATCACTTTGGCCGAAATCCTTGGTGCTGATGTTCTACAAAAAGCTGACCTAGGCCGTATTTTCCGCCCTTGTGGAGATGCTGCTATTTATTTAAATAACCTCAAAGTCACCAAAAAGCGCCTTGTCGAACAAAAAAGACGTCTCTCCATGTTGGAAAACTCTTCTAACAATATTAATGCCAACTACCGATCCAGCCATCAACCGTTTTTTGCCAACTTCAACGGCAACAATAACAACAACAGTACCGTTTCTCCAAACAACCTGGCTCATCAACAAATGCCTCCACTCGTTCCTGCATCTCCTTTCTCCCCTGACCAATTCCTCAACGACTTGACCAACCTTGGCCCATCCATTTCCACTTCCAACTCTTTACCCACTCCTAGCCAGTCATCCATCAACAATTTCCTACTTCCTCTTTCTCCCGATAAGAGCAGCGGCTCTCCTGACTCCACGGACGCATCTTCGATTATCTTAAACATGAGCAACAGTGTTCCAACTCCTCCTTCAAGCACCAATGGAAGTAATTCGTCATCCGTCGACTCATCCAATAAAGGGCCGCTCATTGATTCCAACGATCTCGAGTTCATTATGCAAGACGTCTATTCCGATCGGACAAAGTTTGATCAATATCTCGGTGCTTATACTAATTTGGACGATTCCGAGTTTCTGAGTCAGTCCACCTCCACCTCTGTCAAAGGTGCTACTGATATGTCTACTCCACAAACCACTACCTCCTTCTCAACTCCTCAAAATTCTGCATCTCCAAATACCCCAGGAGCGTCTCACTTGAACCTCCGACAGCGAATCAAACTTATGGAGGAAGGCAAAATGCCTGAAGAAAAGCCTTCTCCATCTAATATTATATGGTAAAAAAACCCGAGTCGTATCGACATCTAAATAATACCCTTTAACAAAAGAAAGATAAATCGCTTTCAATTATTTATAAAAAGTTTTTGTTTGATATTACAGTATGACGATTACCAGTCGTAGAACGTTTCTTGTAATGACCCTTGACCGTGATAGCAGAATGAATAAACGAATTAATTAGAAAATGACTAGTATATACAACGCGAACTATCTAGACATGGGCGAAAGCGCTCTTTGGAAAACTGATAATCGCTGACTGACAAACAAAAACAGTGTATAAACTGAGCTGCTAATAGAAACAGTAACCGGTCCTAGCAACCTCAGGTGACTACCGGAGGCTTATAGAGCAGAGACGACTCGTCAACCCACTAGAAGACTGATCGGAATTCGGCTTTACTGGACATTCAATTCCAAGCTGCAATGAAATCTCGCCGAGAGTCATCTTCAGCACCAGGTCCCTAACATAAATAACTATTGGACAAGTCTATCCCGTGTGGTCAGAACGGGGAAAGTGGCCTTCATAGTGGCACGAGATGACAAAACAGAGTCGTAAGAGCCGTAAGTGAGGCGTTTATAAAGAACCGACTAGAGTTAGTGGTATAATATTGAGAATGAAAAAGTCAGTAACATTCTACTTAAAGCAGTGAAGATAGAAACGAGAAACGAGAAACTCGATTGTGACGTACGTGACAATCGCTTCAGCGTAACGACTAACGACTTGCCTTTAGCTACCAATATCGTTAGATAAAGGATAGTTGGGATGCTCAATTGACAGATAGTTGACTAGAAAATAACCAGTCAGCACACTCATAAACTGTATACAGCTCTCATAGGCATATGCATATCCAAACTATAGCAAGTAAGCTAATGTACATTTATAGACATCATCACATCACATTTGAATAAGATAACGATATATATAATAAAGTATCGAGAAAATAAACTAAACATACATCAAATACATTTGTGAATACCAACTGTTCTAGAACGTAGGAACATGTCAATATATAAATTCATCTTTGATTCGAATCGTTTGCACGTGGAGTGACCATTGGCACTGGCCTTCAATATCGGTCGGTCGTCGACGTCGCCGACATCGCCGACAGACACACTCAATCATTTCCTATGAACCGTTTGTGTGGAATATGAGCATTGCATTCGAACCTTCGAACCTCGATTCCCTTTTCAAACAATCCTCCGCCACACCCGCCACACCCGCCACACCCGCCACATCCGCCACACTGCCACACGGCACCACGGCCACACCACCGGCCCCGCCGCACCTTATCATCAGTCGTCCGACTCATATCCCGTTTAGGCACGGCCGTCGCGTGATTGGCGTTCTTATCAGCTACGGAGCATACGAGATAAGGTCCTCACAGTATAAATAGGCAGCAACCAGCCTGATAGCACCCATCCAAGTCCTAAACTGCTGCCAAGATCCCGACAAGTCTACAGACTCTTCACAACACAGCAAATAAAGTAAGTGCACGCCGACTACGCGGTCCCCGGTTGTGCCTCCGGCGGCTGGGCTCTGCCCAGACCCGTGGCTCGAGCTTCGCTCGAGACTTCGTACTAACTTGCACCAGCATGGCCAATGGCCTCGGTCGAGATTTTGAAAATTATTTACTTCACTTAGAAGACAAGCCGCTGCTGCGATTGCCTGCGTCTGCAGACATTCATAGATCGCTCGTAACCGTCAACAAAGTACGAACCAAAAAACAGCTACCTCTGCTCGTAATCGCCGGCCGGATCCACCATAAAGGACAACTGCTATGCGATGATCTAGATATATTGATAGACCCTAAATGCGGTCACTCGTTTGTCCATTCCATGCAAATTCCCAACGAGACTAATATCAAACCATTTGCTTGTATTTCTGAAAAGGGCCGGTATATCGATATCCAGTTAGGTCCTTCAGTGCCGCAATCAGGCAGCCTTCTTCAGGTTGCCGACATCTCACCATATGATTGTATTCTTGGGCAAGACTGGCTTTCTAGTTTATGACTATATTAATAGACAAATGTTTGGAATAAAGTGTGAGTGTGAGCGCGAGTGGGCATAACGTGAACTATAGACCACTCAGCGTCGAGTGTCAAGTGCGAGTACGAGTACGAGTGCAACGTGTGTGCTCCAAGTTTCAGAATATGAGAATATGAATGGAAAACCACAAAACCACAAAACCACAAAAACGGTACTTCTGGTTATTCACTGATCATTAGACTCGTACAAGCTGGGCTGCTCTAGTGATACTAGATCATATATCATGAGGTAGTGATATAGTTTGTATTTGTCCTATAGTGAAAGAAAACGCTGATTATACAATCATAAGGCGATATTGCATAGTAGCCAACACCGGTCGAACCTGACTCGCTGACTCGCTGGTCGATTGCTTTTACTTTTCATCCCATAAATCAATTTTGGCAACCTCTCTTTGAATTACCCCTGATAACGTCAAACTGGGCCAAGCACCCTTGCCCAGAACTTTATTTTCAGGTGCTTAGGAGAGGAGACAGTTTGGCTTCTGAACATGTCAAAAGTATTCCATTCTGATTATACCCCGATATATGCTAACGTGGCTTCTCTAGGAGCTTGTACATGACCGAGCGCGTAGGCGAATAGTATAAGACGTCGATTCATCAAGTCCTATTAGTGGACTTTACATGATGTACGCAGTAGCTTAGCTATAAAGCAGGAATGGCCTGCAAATACAAATAGCGAGTTCCAATTGGCCTGAGTATAGTGCTCAAGTGGTATTCCAATATTATTTCTGTGGAGCTCCATTCTATTTCTGCGGTGTCCACTGGTGTCCACTGGTGTCCACTGCGCAAACCCATTGGCAGAGACCCATCAGATGCCGCAAATGACGTCCGTTACAACGCTGGACGCACATCCCAACATCCTCTACCAGGTAGAGAACTTGCTATATATCATATATCATATTCACAGCACAATTATATTCCATGCTTCAACCACACATGCTGTACAATTGCATAGTTATATTCCAATTCAACCACGCAGTCCTGTTCTATAGCCTAAACTTCACGCCATTTACTCTGTAAACTCGCTACGCATCACAATGTCATCTCTGCTGCCAGAGACCGGTACCACCCACTACCAACACACACAACCCGACCACAACGGGTCCAGGCAGCGCCCGGCCGCCAGAGGGCTGCCCGTCACGTGCCAGTCCGGGGTAGCGCGGGTGCATCGAAAGTGGGGTTTGGTTTGGCCCATGTCTGCGGTGCGGTCATGTGGGAGAAGAGCCAGGGCCCTGGCGAGGGCTTTATTTTGGAAAACCGGGGCTACAAGCGTGAAGGGCTACAAGTGTGAAAGAGTACGAATTGGCGGAAATTGTCAGTTT
This sequence comes from Sugiyamaella grinbergsii, assembly GCA_030579895.1. Taxonomy (NCBI): domain Eukaryota; kingdom Fungi; phylum Ascomycota; class Dipodascomycetes; order Dipodascales; family Trichomonascaceae; genus Sugiyamaella; species Sugiyamaella grinbergsii. Next base: position 154,532 of record JAKTRT010000012.1, read on the forward strand.
GGAGGTTCCTTGTGCAGTTGCTAAATCTTGAAGTGAGGGAGGTTGTGTTTTGGGGTTTTTTTTGTTTATTATTGAAGTTGTGGATCAGCAATGAAGAGGTAGAAAGACTATACGAAGTTAGAAGTGAAACAAAAAAATTATACGTGTAAAGATGTCATCTGTACGAGCCAGCGATTCGGGCGCTTCGTTGTTTGATAGGAAGATGGACCGGAGCTCACCATCGACTCAGTACCCGAGTTTGGCGACTTTGTTGAATTCTAGCGATAAAGGAGACGACGGCTCAGAAGAGGATCGACAAGATATCGCAGGAGAAGGTGTGAATAAAGAACGGTGGGCCAATGACTCGCAGTTGTCCTTGTCGCCAATGCCCTATAAATTACACAAGTCGTGCGATTATTGCCGTCATAGAAAAGTGAAATGTGCGAAAAGACCGGGGTCTTCGATGTGTGATCATTGTAGAATTTGTGAGGTCGAGTGTACTTTCAGTCGCAAGATGCAGAGCAAGAAGAGGAAAATGAAGTCTGCGGAAATCGCTGCTTCGCTGAGAGATAAGAATCGACTGACGGGCGTTGTTTTTGGAGGTAAAGGCGGAGATGGGGATGGGGATGGAGTTGGGGATGGAGTTGGGGATGGAGATGGGGATGGAGTTGGGGATGGAGTTGGGGATGGTGTTGGGGACGTGGATGTGGATGTGGATGTGGATGTGGATGTAGATGTAGATAGAGACAGAGACAGAGACAGAGACAGCGACAGAGACAGAGACGAACGTATCAGCCTTTCTCTCGAGTCAGAGCTAGGCAGTCCTGGTAACCATATGAATACGAGCATGGATGGCGGTAGTCCCGGTATATCTACAGGAGGTGTCATTCACCAGATTGCTACCAGTAGTGCTACCAGTGGTACTACCAGTGGTGCTACCAGTGGTGCTACCAGTGGGGAGGCCATCACCACCGGGTCGACCGTCGGTTTGACACCAGTTACAGCCGGTGGATGGTATTACGAACCGTTCTTCGACCTCCTTTATAGCACAAAGGGTTCACCAATTGAACGAGATAATAACATAAGGGCTAGTAACCTGTCACCGTCGTTTATTCAAGACAAACCCGAGGCATACCAAGAAATCGAGTCGCGACCTAATTCCAGAGGCCATGATAGGCCGGGAAGTGTGAGCAGTTGCACGACCAGCCAGTTCACTCCGCCACCTAATAGTGGGTCGGATATGAGATTGACAAGTTATTCAGATATAAATCAACCTCAACCTCGAAGGCAAAGTCCACTATCGGACAATCTGACCTCGTTGGCCATTATTGCTACAGCAGACGTCGAAACTACGTCGCCCATGTACTATCCAACCGCGAGACGATCTCCACCAGGCTCACATACAGTCAAAGAAGCGTACGCCTTGTATATAGAGCATTACACGCCGTTTTTCCCGAGCCAGTTTTACCACACAAACGAGATGTCTAACCTGGCCCGGTGCTGTCTGAGTTTGGCATCACTATCTGCGCCGAACAGTGTTGCACCAGCTGGATCTATTGCTATGTTGTATGAAGGCGTAGACCAGCTATTGTCAAGGGAGAGCGTCTGGAATGAGTTTTCCCTGTCGGCTATATTTTGTGTTCTTGTGAGATACAAACTGCCGTTTGATCGAGTGTCGAGTATTCTGAATAACTTTATCGCGTCCACCACCACGGCCACCAATTCCAATCTTATCCTTGGAGCTATATGTGCATTTTCATGGAACTCGTTTGTTGCTTACCAGGACCTACCGCCGCTGCCGTTCCAGGATGACTCGCAAGTGACACAAATATGTGAAACGGTCTCCAATGACCTTAACGAAGAGTCTTTTGCATTTCATTTTTTATATGTGTCTACACTATTATACAGGTTTCGGTTGTTGACGGCTGTTTTCGAGTCGTCAACGTCTCCATCTCTACTAAACGGTAACAATATCACTGCCACCACCACCACACCCACTGCCGGAAGCCCGTCTCAACATGACGAAGCATGGCATACAAAACGCAAAACATTGATCCGACTGGAGTCAGAGCTTTTACTATGGCCTGTCCGGCTGCCAAAACATCTAACAGTTGTCAAGGACGAGCTAATAGCCACTCCCGGAGCGATTATTCTCCACGTCCTTCATAATACCGTTCTCGTTGCATACTACGCTCAAGCCATCAAACACCAGGAAGTGTATGGCCGAATGCTGTCCATTCTCCCTGTGCCGGGCCTTCTCCAGTTCCTGTGTGGCATGGCTGCGAGCTCGTTCAAGTGTCGTGCCGACATCATCGAAAAGTGGCCCATCATCAAAGACTGCCTCGTGTACACTGCCCAGCTCATCCTCGACCTGTACAACCAGACCGACTACGAGAACTGCAAAGTGGCTCTCGCGTTCTTCAAGGACGACCAAACGAACCCGGCCCTCTACGCGTCCATCCAAGACACCCTTGGCGAGGTCGACTGGTCCGTCAACGACGAAGATGGCGCCGCTCTCTACTGGATCTTCCGCGACGTCAGGTCCATGTCTCTGCAACATTTGCTATACTAATCTTATTTATTTCCCCCTCCCGCACGTCCGCTCTTCCTCCCGGGGTGCGCCTCCGGCGGCCGGGCGCTGCCCGGACCCGTTGTGCTCGCTTCGCGAGCGGTTAGCGGTAGATAAACGCTCTTGACCAGGGGTTGGTCGAGTTCGCTCGCGAAGCGAGCACAACGGGTCCGGGCAGCGCCCGGCCGCCGGAGGCACGATGCCAGGGTCCATGCAGGGCCCGCCCGCACGGCTGACGAGCCGGTTGGGAGTTTGGCAAGAGAAAGGTGCGTTTTGACAGGGTGGAAAAAGAAGACGCGAAAATGGTCTGAAAATAGACGGCTTTGAGAGACGTCGAGTTTGAGATTGCGAGAATGGGAAATGGGAAATGTGCCAGGACGTTTGTGCTCGGTTGTTTGTTTGGCGGAAAGCAAGGGACTGGGACCGTCGCACTTGTTGGGACCGCACTTGCCGCCAGCGGTCGCGGCTCGCGGCGCCCTGTTACGGGAGGGCCAATCAAACAAGGAAATTGGCCCGAATTGCTGGGACAGAGCGAAAGAAAATCTTCAAAACAAACCAAACTCCCAACTTGTGGAAAACAAAAACGAAAACAAAACGTAAAAATTCGACACTTCACAGCAGAGCAGCAAAAACCAAAATGAATGCGAAAACGCTGCTAATTACGTACGTATAATACATAAAGTGGTGAAGTATCAGCGGAACACCACAACCACAACTTTCTAATATAAACATAGAATTCATCTATTTAATACATTAAACCATAAAGACCCATTACAAAACAATTAATAAAAAAAAAAGAACAAGCCACGTCTTCACAATAAGTTAATAATTAATACTAAATCATTATTTAGATACGTTCACCACGGAGACGACGAGCAAGTTGAATATCCTTCTTTTGAATGGTGACACGCTTGGCATGGATGGCACACAAGTTGGTGTCTTCAAACAGAGAGACAAGGTAGGCTTCTACAGACTCTTGGAGAGCACCAATAGCCGAAGATTGGAATCGAAGATCGGTCTTGAAATCTTGGGCGATTTCACGGACAAGTCTTTGGAAAGGAAGCTTTCTAATAAGCAACTCAGTAGACTTTTGGTAACGACGGATTTCACGAAGTGCGACAGTACCAGGCTTATATCTATGAGGCTTCTTGACACCACCTGGGGCAGCAGTGGAAGGAGCAGATTTTCTAGCAGCCTTAGAGGCGATTTGCTTACGGGGAGCTTTACCACCGGTGGATTTTCTAGCGACGACAGTAGACTTTGTTCTGGCCATTTTGACTTGTTTAGATTGTTGTTTATTATAATCGGATAAAAATAAAAATCTGATGATGGAAGAAAAAAAAAAAAAAGAGAAGAAGCAGGAACCACTGGGGGGATAAGATAGTTTTTATATTAACAGGAACCTGGTTTCTGGATATAGATTGTATACGGCTGCGGGGAGTTCTTTTTATTTTGATGGTGATATGGGATCGAGAGGAGAGGCAGGCGTAGCAGCAGGCGTAGCCGGTATTGGGAGGAGTAAGAGCAATTCCAGATCAGTTTTGAGTTGGGTGATGTTTTTGTGATATCTGATGCGGTGGTTAAGGTGTGTTAGGCTGGTTGTTTGTGTTATGCTGCTAGGTTGGTTGTTTGGTTGGCTGTTTGGTTGGCGGCTTGCTAGGCAAAACATTTAGCTATACCGGGAGTTGAGGTATAGTAAGTGGGTTGTGCGGTGCGGTGCGGTGTGATGTGATGTGATGTGATGTGATGTCTGATATTTGATATTGTGATATTGTGATATCAGGGTATCAGCATATCAGCTGGAGGAATGTTTGCTGTGTAGTAAATGATTCATGCGCACTTGTAGCTGATCTGATGGCGGTTGATGTAGGGTGATTGTGATCTTGATATTGATGTGAGGTGGTGAGGTGGTGAGGTGAGGCGAGGTGAGGTGGGATGGAGTGTACGGAATGAGGTGGGTTTCGATAGACAGAATATAGTGTGTTGTTGAAGGAAGAGCGGTAGTTGAAGAATATACATACAAGTGGTGTATGGCGGTGTAGAGTGCTGTTGGGAGGATTCGATTAAGTGATAGATGAGGAAAGGGCGGTTAGGGATGAAGTCGCAAGTGCAGACGGTAGGGAGGGAGTTGTGAGTGAAGTCGAGAGGGAAGAAGGTGAAGGAAGACGGATGGTGAGTCTGATCATACGGTACGTACAGCTGATAGTGCAATAAACTGAATAACGATTGGCAAGTTGACTTGGCTGCTACGCTCTGCTACGCTCTGCTACGCTCTGCTACGCTCTGCTACGCTTTGCAACGCTTTCCTACGCTTTCCTACGCTTTGCTATTGCTCTGCTATTGCTCTGCTATTGCTCTGCTATTGCTCCTACTATCCTGTCGCTTACGTCATTGTTACGTCCACACCCTAATACCCTGTCCTCACGTGATAATCACTCCCTTCTTCCGGTAGTCTCTGATATACCTTGGCATCCCCTGATGTACATAGTCCCTGGATATGTGATGTGATATACGGCAAACACAACGTATGTTTGTATATCACAGAACATTATAGCTTCCATGCTCGGCTGTCACTTTCAAAAGTCCCAACTCCATCCTCTTGATAGGAACCAAGAATCACTAGCAAAAAGTTCCTGTCAAGTCTGATATGGCCCTTCAAGGCGGATTCTTAGTATGTTCTCCCTACATTACTAGCCATTCTATACAATACAGCTACTGCTACCGCCTGCTACTGCCTGCTACTGCGTACTCATTCCACTCCGCTCCCTGTACGATCGGTCCCATCAGAACATCTCCATCAACCTTTGTACCACTCCCATCAACTTCTACCGCTGCATCAATATCACCCCTACCTACCTACCGATACTCACCTGCTTCATCAGAAATTCCGACCGCCCGTATACATACATTCTCCCACCTACCTGTTATATAAACCCCAGCATATCCCCCAATATATTCCGTTTCTTCTTCTCCTTATCCAATTAATTAATTAATCATATCAATCAACTAATTAAAAATGTCTGGCCGTGGAAAAGGTGGTAAAGGTTTAGGAAAAGGTGGTGCCAAGCGTCACAGAAAGATTCTTCGTGATAACATCCAAGGTATTACCAAGCCTGCTATTCGTCGTTTAGCAAGAAGAGGTGGTGTTAAGCGTATTTCCGCTCTCATCTACGAAGAAACCCGTGGAGTCCTTAAGTCGTTCCTTGAGTCCGTCATTCGTGATGCTGTCACCTATACTGAACATGCAAAGAGAAAGACTGTTACTTCTCTCGATGTCGTCTATGCCCTTAAGAGACAAGGCCGTACCCTTTATGGTTTCGGTGGTTAAAATATTACCGCTTGTATTTTATTAATTTTGTTTTTTGTATTGGATTTTAAAGGTTTTAATGTCATGGTTTATTTATGCTTTTGTTTTTTCCGGGTTGTAATTGATGTCCAGGCTCTGCCTGGCTGTTTAATTGGTTGTAGGTTTTTTTAGTAAATGGTATTATGTAACCGATATTTTGTTACTGAGTTAATCGTCTTCCCTCAGTGGTAAAGCTGGCTGCTGGAGCGAAATTGTCGTTCCATGCCAATACTGTACTAGATATAATAATAATACGTTTTATACATTATTCATTATAGCTTCTTGTTAACTCGATACGCTACTCAATCTCTACTACTACTACCCTTACGTTACCCTTACGTTACACTTGCTACTCTACTCTCTCCTTACGCACCCCTCCTTACAATCCACTCATTACGCTATCTCTTCTGTGATTTATTCTGCTGAGGATTCGTAGCAGTCGTCCATAACATCATACTAGACAGATTGCGACAAATCACATCCACTCCTGTTTCTCTCGACTCTTTGGTACGGCCCAGATAATGAGTCAAGATTGGCCACGAGTGGATCTGACCGGGCTCTGCCTCAATAAGGATATTTCCACACTGGTTAATAATCGAATAGAATTCTTCGATATCCGGTGCGAGCATCTCGTTCTCGCCATAAGTCAGATACATGCCATGGTCAGGAAACGCTCGAGTCCACCACTCTCGCGATCGGCACAGACCCGGGTTGTGGTGGATGTCGCCTCGGACCTGGTTCACATCCAAATATCGGTCCGCGTACTTTAAAAGAACCTTGTTGTTCAGATAGTCGCTTGTGTTATTAGCTGCCTTGGTATACAGCTTGGTCCAAGGAGATATAAGGATAGCGGCTTGGGGCTTCCTATCTCCCCGGCATGATTCGATTCTTGAATACGGTCGTACAATATGTAGTAACAGACTCAAAGCGAGTGTGGCACCGTTTGAATCTCCTGCTAGAACTAACTGAGAGGTATCAAATGCGTTGCTGAGGTACGTCCATGCTGCAACGACCTCTTCCATCTGATCGCAGAACCGTCCTTCCGGGGCTGCCTTGTAGTCAATGGCAAAAATAGCTGGGCTTCGAAATCCTTCCGCATGCAGTCTCACGAGCATAGATATCAAGAATTCTACGTAAAAATACACTGATGCCATAGAGAAGCCTAAAACAAAACGTTAGGTGGGCTTTCCTATTGTAGGGGTGCCAGGAAGGTGTAGGCTCTACGCTTCACTTACCACCGCCATGAATATAGTAAATAACCAGATCGTGCTCATTCCCGCGAGTCGGCGAATGAATCCATAATCCACTAAACTTGGACTAATGTCTCGTTAGCATGGCTCAACCAAAGGCCTATCACCACATCAATTACATACATCTGTAAACTCCTCGTACACGATATCACCCATATCAGAAGCTCCATAGTGTAATCGACGAAACGAGTAAAACAATTGAGAAATCCGGCTCGAAAAAAACACTTTTCCAACTGTCGTCGACTCTAGCCTCTGAACAACCCAGCCCATGATTTGAACTACCACATACTCGAACAGACCGGCCTGGCGGCCGAATGGACTTCTTTCTTCGTACGTCCGCACCAACCTCTGGTTAATTAAACGCATTGGAAGTCGAAATACTGTTTGGTAGTTAGAATCTCTGTCCTGACCTTGTTCTCTCCCTACCATGGACTTACAGAAAAACGGAATGGCTCCAATCACAAACGTGATTGTATCTAGAGTTCCAGCTTCGAAAATAACTAGCACGCAAAATGCGGCAACGTAGAACATAGCGTCTAACGACGATACAGGCTCCATGGCTTGGTAATTGGCTGTTTCTATTCTAAACCAGAGATGGATATTGTAAAATGTAAACAATGTTTTATATTCTGTAGGGCTTGATCTGTATTCCCTGTAGTCTCGTTAGGGAATATTCAGGGGTTGTCCCTGCATATGAGCGGAACAAAATGTCATGTTTATACGGATATATATTAGAGACGCCAGGCATCTTGATGTAAACATAGGAGTAGATTAATGGTGAAGCTATGTTATGGAATAGGTCGTTGGGATTGGTTTAAACTGACGTAGGATGTTGTAGTAGACACCAATGAATGACGAGTGTTGGGGAGGTTTGGCCGTGGTGCTAGGCTCGCTAAAATATCAGAAATATCACTAATACATTAAATGGATGAGATAGAAAGGTCTGTGTAGCCAAGCCGGTTAATAGCTTATAAACCAGGTTGTGACAAAATATCACATTTTTTTTATTTTTATGTTAATAACTTATAAACCAGCTTGTGACAATATCGCAGTCAAATTAAATAGAAAAACGATCAGGTCTAATGGTAAATTATGAGCTTCTCACATGTCTGTTCACGGTCTGTCCAGAGAGACCCAGAAGCGTGTCTGACATACGCATATTTATATAGAAGACCACCAGCTCAGCCTTTGCGACCCACAAGCGTGTCTGACATACGCAGATTTATATAGAAGACCACCAGCTCAGCCTTTGCGACCCAGAAGCGTGTCTGACATACGCAGATTTATATAGAAGACCACCAGCTCACCTTTGAGACCCACAAGCGTGTCTGGCATACGTATATTTACATAGAAGACCACCAGCTCACCTTTGAGACCGAGAAGCGTGTCTGGCATACGCATATTTACATAGAAGACCACCAACTCAGCCTTTCGTCCTTCCTACACCACCCAAAACTGCTTCTTTCCGTCTCTCCGTCAAAGTTTTTTTGTAAAATGCGACCAACTCGCCCTCACCTCCTTATCCCCCATACAGTCCATCCAACACTATCCCCCTCTATCACACACCACCAACCTAACTCGCGAAGCGAGCACAATTGGTCTCTGCACCGCCCACCCAGAAGCACCACCTCCCTCCACGCCGGACTGACTTCACCCGCCAGCAAACGCACGGCTACGCACCTACCTCTGAATACAAGCAGCCCGGCCCAAGCTATGACACAAAGGCTACCTTCAGCAGCAGGTCTGAAAAAATATAATTATACAACAGGCAGACCTAGACTTGAAGTTGTCGGTTATTACTGTTTGATAGTCAAAAGATCAATGTCATTACTCAAGAGTGGAGAAAGCCTAGTTGAAAAGGCCAAGAGGGCCGCCGCCTACAAGGCAGTGGATGAGCACTTTCCAGAAGATGCCAAAGTGATTGGAATTGGATCCGGGTCAACGGTCATTTATGCGGTCGAGAGAATCGCTCAATTGTCAGAGTTAAAGGGAATCGATTTGTCTAAAATCACCTTTGTTCCCACCGGGTTTCAAAGCAAGCAATTGATTATCCAAGCAGGACTTAATGTTGCTGCCATTGACCAGTATTCTGTCGGAGACCTGGATCTTGTCATCGACGGTGCAGACGAAGTCGACGACGGATTAAACTGTATCAAAGGAGGAGGAGCATGTTTGTTCCAAGAGAAGCTTGTAGGTCAATGTGCCCGTAAGTTCGTCATTGTAGCAGACTCGTCCAAGAAGTCCCACAAACTAGGAAGCAAGTGGATCCAGGGAGTACCGATAGAAGTGATTCCCATGGCATATCCCAAGGTCTATGCTGATCTCATCAGACTCGGAGCCAAACAGGTTACGCTCCGTCAAGGTGGTAAAGCCAAAGCCGGGCCTGTAGTCACTGATAATGGCAACTTCATTCTCGACACCCACTTCGGGTCCATTGAGCCCTCCGAGGTGCGCAACCTCGACATCAAAATCAAGCTCCTCGTCGGGGTCGTAGAAACAGGGCTCTTCGACTACGGAGCGGTCGCGTACTTTGGCGAGACCGACGGCACCGCGTCTACTCTAGAAAAACCATAAATACACTTGTACTTTGCCTCTTGACTATGCCTCCGGCGGCTGGGTGCTGCCCAGACCCGTGGCTCCGCTTCGCGGAGGGCGTATACCACCCCAGCAAACTCCGCGAAGCGGAGCCACGGGTCTGGGCAGCGCCCAGCCGCCGGAGGCAGCGCGGATCATGGTGCGATCATGAACACGGATCTGGGTCTGGCGGGATTATGGAAGATGCCTGGCGGTGCGATCTTGATGCGGTACCATAAGTTGCGTTCCATAAATGTAGAGGGGATTTATCTGACAGCGATTGGTATATATAGGAAGCTGGTTTGTGTGGTTGTTGGTCTGTTTGAATAGCAAATTAGTCCTGTTTTATTAGCTTTCGAAAAATAATGGTCTATAAACCTCTGTTGGCCGCTGCTGTGGCACTGGCTTCGACGACTGTCAGCCATGGTGCTTCATTTATTCAAGAACCCACTAGTCTGACTATCGCTTTGCAAGACGACGAAGGTGTAAAGATTCCTTTCCATAAAAGAGATGACGACGACGAAGAGGAGATCATGGCCGTCGACGACGATGGCTACTACGACGATGACGACGGCCCTCCAATGTCGCCAGGCAGACAGTATTACGAGGGCCAGCACTATCAAAACATGGACGGGTTTGGTTTCGACGACCAGGAGATTGGTTCTTCGGACTATAATGAAGGCGCACAATACCGGTCGGGATTTCGCCGCGTCGATGGAATCAGATCGACTGATGGACCTGGGGGCCGCCGTCGAACCACCAGACGTCGTCGTCCGCAAAATAGAAACAACTTTGACGAGCCTGATTCCGACTCTGACGACTCGGACTGCAGCTCGGATGAGGCTGATTTTCACGATCCTCGAGGTAGTCGCCGTCGTCACAGAAGAAGCGACGACAGTGTCATGATGAAGCGATCCTTGAGAGATCGGGTTGGAAGTCGTCTTTCTGCATTGAAAAAGGTCGACAATAATTAAGTCTAATGGGGGTGGTTGGCAACGGCGATAGCGATAGCTTCTTTTTTTTATCTTTCTGATCCTTAGCCATTTTACGTTTCTTCATCTTTTTTTACTATTTCTATCTTAACAATTTAATTTCTTTTCACTTTCTATAACGGTTTAATAAAAGGTAAATTTGCACTTAATTGTCGATATGTGTTGGTGCGTGGAGTCTGTTTATTGTGTATGGTTTGTACAGCGAGAGCAGATTCTGGTTTGAGAGAATGTTGATTAAGAAATAACCAAGATCTTTTTAGGAGATTTTGCGAATAAACAGAGAACGAACTGAGCGCTTGGCTATAGTCTGATCTGTGACTAGAGTAAAGTACAATCTACAGCACCCCATCAGTCGGTGAGATCCTTTAGAAATTCTAACAGCTTATGCTTGTCTTCTTTAGACGACGGAGGAGAGTTTCGACAGAAAAGCGGGATGCGTAGCTCGGCCAGCTGTTCTTCGTGATTCGCGATTAACTTTAAGGCAGACTTGTAGACCTTCAAGTCGTGCGCTTCTAACTCTCGCGAGTCTTCTGACAGAACATCAGAAGCTGTTTTGCTAGGCACTGAGCTACTACTACTGGCCTCGTCAGCGCCAGAGCCAGCACCGACTAGTCTCAGAATGCCGTCTAGCTTTTGCTGGCCCAGATGTCTGTCTTTTTGCCGCCGGAGGATCAGTTCACGGGCATCGAACCATTCTCTCTCATGGCGATCTTGGTCTTCAAGAAGAAGACGCACTCTCGACAGAACTTGCTCGTCCAGGCTCATATATTTGGCTACGTATTTAACTGCCCCGGAGTAGCCCGATATCAAGGCCGGGTCCTGGTCCGGCACAGGTTTACTCGGGGGTGGCTTTTTCGCCGTAGCAGCAGCGGAGCTACGTTCTTGAGCTTCTCTGATTTGATTGAGCAGATCAAACACTTCATGATTGTTATCGACCCCTTCCATAGTGAGTGGTGAGGAAGGGAACGACAGAGTGAAATATGCAGGGGAAGGCCTATGAATGATCTGCAGATTTCGTCCGATAGTCCAACGGAGTCGCTTTCCACTACCAAATCCTGACAACTCCCGACTCTACACAGTTGACAACTGTATCACACCCCACACGCTACACGTTACACGCTACAGGCTGTACTACTATTGGATCATACAATAGCAACTGTAACCAGTTCTACCGAACGGTATATCTCTGCTACCATCACCACCATCACGTGACGCCCATCCTCTGTTCCCTCGCCGTACCCTTTCTGCCGCGCGCTCCCGCCCTCGACTTGCCGTGTGTTAAAATAAACCGATAGAGCTGTTTTGGTGTACATAATGGCAGAGAGACCCAGTAGATATATATATTTTGGCAGACCAAGCTTTTCTAAAGTGCTAGCTACCGAGATCAAGATAGACAGACGGGAAAACGTGCTTTTTCGCCAACTTAAAAGGGAATACAGAATTGAGTAAACATCTCAAAACAAAATTCAAAGACACATAAAAGAGACATAGACATTTATCATATACTCCACATATCTACCACGACTCTCATCTCCACGAAATGGCATCGGCTATTTTCTTCCTGGACCTTAAAGGAAAGCCTTTACTGTCGCGAAACTACCGTGGTGATATCCCCATGAGCGCGATTGACAAGTTCCCGCTCCTCTTAATGGAAGCAGAAGAAGAAACGTCAATTGTACCTCCGTCTATATCCCATGAAGGAGTCAATTATCTCTACATCACTCATAACAATCTATACTTGTTAGCGCTCACTAAACGAAACTCCAATGCCGCGCAAATTTTACTATTTTTGCATAAGATTGTCGAGGTGCTGACTGAATATTTCAAAGAGCTGGAGGAAGAGTCCATTCGAGATAACTTTGTGGTTATCTATGAATTGTTAGATGAAATGATGGATTTCGGGTATCCTCAGACCACGGACACGAAAATCCTGCAGGAATACATCACTCAAGAGTCACATGCTTTGGATGTTCAAGCCAGGCCTCCTGTTGCAGTCACAAATGCTGTTTCCTGGAGAAGCGAGGGCATTACGTATCGAAAGAATGAAGCATTTTTGGACGTTGTTGAGAGTGTGAATCTGCTGATCTCGTCGTCGGGCCAGGTCTTGAGATCCGAGATCCTTGGATCGGTCCAGATGAAGTGCTACTTATCTGGCATGCCCGAGCTTCGACTAGGACTCAATGATAAAGTGATTTTCAACCACCAATCAAAAACCACGGGCCAGTCAATAGGCGGCAGTTCGAGTAGCGGCGGTGGGTCGTCGGGGAAAGTGATTGAAATGGAAGACGTCAAATTCCACCAATGTGTGCGTCTTTCGCGGTTTGAAAACGACCGCACCATCTCGTTCATCCCAGCAGACGGCGAGTTCGAACTCATGTCGTATCGTCTCAACACAAATGTCAAGCCGCTAATCTGGGTTGACTGTCGAGTGACCAACTTCTCGTCTTCTCGTATAGAGATCATTGTCAAAGCGAGGGCGCAGTTCAAAAAACGGTCCAATGCCAACAACGTCGAAATCGTCATTCCCGTGCCCGACGACGCCGACTCGCCCAAATTCAAGACCACGGCGGGCAACGTCAAGTGGCACCCCGAGAAGTCGGCCATTATCTGGCGAATCAAGCAGTTTGGAGGCGGCCGTGAGTTCAACATGCGTGCCGAGCTCGGCCTGCCGTCTGTCAAGGACTCGGACATCGCGTCCGGCAAGCTCAAGCGGCCCATCTCCGTCAACTTCACCATCCCCTACTTCACCACGTCGGGCATCCAGGTCCGGTACCTGAAAATCATCGAGCCCAAACTCCAGTACCAGTCGTACCCCTGGGTGCGCTACATCACAAAGTCCGGTAATGATTACACTATAAGAATGTCCTAATTGCACTGTACTTTTTCACTCCTTTATCTGTGTGCCTCCGGCGGCTGGGCGCTGCCCAGACCCGTGGCTCCGCTTCGCGGAGGGCGTATACCGTCCCAGTGAACTCTGCGAAGCGGAGCCACGGGTCTGGGCAGCGCCCAGCCGCCGGAGGCACAGGAGGGACAGGTTAAGTATATATCTCATTTCATTACCTACAAATCTATCATTAAAAATCGTTCATCCTATCATATCTTGTCGTCTCGTGTCGTGTCAGCAGCGATTGTTACGAAGAGTACAACCGACGGTCAAGCTCACGGAGAACATTGGCCACGGAATTCACTTCAACTTGCATACCCCGAGTGTTCAACTTGCCCACTAGAGCGCCAAAGTCCGCGCTCCGGAAGTCTTTGTGTCGTGACAGCGTGCGGTACGCCGCCGAGGCAGAAATAAATGCACTAGAGTCAGGTCCAGCAGCAGGCTCGATGGAAGTCGCCGACGCTGTTTTTTGATCCGACGTCGGTTCGGGTCGTGATGCGAGAGTGGTGCAGAAGAGAGTCGACATTGGATCAGTCTGGCATTGCATACAAGTACCAGGGTTTCCAGTACACTCGGAATTGGAGCTGGAGGTAGCAGTAGCAGTGGAGGAGGAAGTGGCTGGCGCCAGAACCACGGGCTGTTGGAACGGAGGAACTTCCCTCGATGGTCCAGGGTGGAGGGCTGGCAGCTTGGTGGCATTCTGATACGATGAGGACCAGACATTGTTAAGAACAATAGGCGGCAGCGTATTATCTTCTTCGATATCATCGATGATGTGAGTCTGTTTATCAGTTGCTTCAACTTCAGCACACATACAAGGAGTTCCGTCAGAGCAAAATCCACATCTATCAGCCGGCGGCTTGAGAGTGGTTCGCGTGGACGACGTACGATGGGACGGTGCCAAGATTGGCGGTGGTGCTAGTACGGATGTTGCTTTCTTTTTGGTGGGCCGTGAAAACATTTGTGTAAAGTCGATTTCATAAGGCTCGTCGTCATTAGCTTCTGTTTGTGTTCTTTTGACTGATACTGACAAGGTGGTATCCGAGTTAGTACTGACCTTTATACCGGCTGCCTCACAGATGCAATCATCTTTAATGCACACACTACAAGCAACGGAGTTGGCTTCTTGGCTAGAAGAACTGCTGGTTCTGCTGGTTCTGCTTTTATCTTCTGGACTAGGAACCGGCAACCGTTCTTCTAAGACCCGGTCTAGAATATCCATGGGAGACTCATGAGATGACATAGCAGGAGATGCCATCTGATAAGCCGAGTTTTGTTTGGCCATTTGCACGTGCAAGTCTCGCAGCGAGCATTTGAGGTTCTCGTTTTCACGGGTCATGGCCCTCAGCTGAGCTTCAAGACGTTCTTCACGGCCATCTCTTTCTTTCTGAACCTCAGCAAGCTTCTCTTCAAGCTCACCAACCATCGCAGCGCGGCGTTCTCGGAACGCTCTCTGGGCGGCTCGGTTCTGGGCTTTACGCTTGTTCTGGGGTGTATCTACTGAAGGCTTTCTTCCTGGTTTGGGTCGAGGAGGTAAGACCCATACTTTGGATGTAGATATTTTATTCACGGGAGCGGAGTTGGACGTACAAGCTGGCGAAGCGGCAGCAGCAGGAGTAGCGGGAGCAGGAGGTGAAGATGAAGACGAAGCCACAGGAGATGAAACGCCGGCGCTGGAAACAGGTCTGCTGGAAACAGGTCTACCGGAAACAACTGGTTTAGAGGAGCCATTGGGGCCGGATGTCAATGGCTGCTTTCTGAGGACACCAGCAGACGCCGCTATACCACCACTTGTGGTATTGATACTAGACTTCAAAACCACCCTTGGTGAAGAAGCCACTACCGGCGGCTTTTTAGTCGCTATTCTAGGAACCATGGGTCCACCGCCAGAACCTGGCGTGCCCATTGGCCGCTTACTGGCCAGTGCTTGCAGAGGAGCAGGTGCTAAAGCAATCGTGACCATCTTGTATTGACTCTCTTTCAATGTAAATTAATTGTGCCTTTGTTGGTAATCAATATCCAACACCTAATACGAACCAGACCTTAAGTATCAGTCACCCTCGATCGTTTTCACTGCGTTCACTACTTTGACTTCGTTTTCCACGCTGAAATATCCTGAAACGAGCAGATTGGGCCGTCGGTTCTTTTTATAACCAGAAAAAAAAATTCCGAACTTTCTTTCTTTCGCTCTTTGGCTGGCTCTGACTGGGTCAATCAATTCCTAGGGAAACATGACTCGCAAGGTCGCTTTCTCTTGGGCACCACCTCACCTTATGTAGCCAAAACAGGGAATAGATTACAGTAATCTGATTTGATGGATCAGATAAAAATTTTATTCATAGGCGTGAACATTACGGTCCGAGCGGGCAGGGTTGGGGCGCGGCGAGGGATATTTCCCAATTAGGATATATTGTCAGATTTATCAGATTTGCAGATCTTTTTGGCAAGGCGAGGTAGAAACAACCGCTTGGCGATTTTGAAGATGTAGTGTTGTGTTCCCGGAGCCGATATCGGATGGAGATTATCCGTCGCGATGTAATAGGCGATGAGGTAGATATGTGTATTATATGTATATCGGAAGAGTAGCCTCGATGACAGGAAGCCGGGAAGCCGATTGATAGCCAGCATTCAGAGTTAAACTTCCAGATACGCCCTAAACGTATCTGACGGTGAAAGAAAGTTTCTGAGATCCAGGAAATATAGTCCTTATGTGGAATTATAAACGATAGCACAGTCGAAAGCAAGTTTGTAGAGTTGTCAGTTGTCCGTCTACCTTAGGGTAATGGTTGACTGTAAGTTTAATCAGGAAGACTCAACATAGTTTAATATAATGACTGAAAACTAAATAAGTATATTGAATATGTATATAATTTCGTTTATTACATACATGTAATGCTTCAGTCATACGTATGCGAAATTTCCAAAGGTAGGGCCTCTTTCCAGTTGATTTCGACTGGTTAGAATTTAGCGTTGGTAATAGGCATTTTAGGTGCTTGATTGGATTCGGAATTAGAGCTTATGACCTCAAACTTACAGTAGTGAACTGTTGCTTATAGTGTGTATTACTACGTATATGACTGCTAGTATTTTCATGTCAATAACTGATTATATATCAAGTGTCGTCTACGAACATGCCCTATATTGCTGTAACATCACAGTGGTAAGCTGATTAAACATCAAGTATCGTCTATGGACATCACAGTGATAACCATTTGAGGCTGAATCACTTATAGCTCATTGTCTGCAAATAAATACAGTATATCCTGTTTACCAATTCTTGTCGTCTGCCGGGGATTTGCGAACTTGCTTCTTCTATTATCCTCATCGGCGGATTGTCCTGCAGGGCCTTTATCATGCAACAATCCATTTAACCCTGCGTCCGTTGTAACGACAATCGTGACGTTTTTACTACCAACGGGTTATCGTCAACTAGTTATATAAGAAAATAACAGCGTAAAATGGGCCACTCATCCAGCATTGCACTTGCTCTACGGGATTAAGCGCTTGGGATAAACCTATCATTCTACCTATGATGATGGCATTTTCTACAATATAAATATTGGGAAACTTTGATTGCTTATTCTAGTATCTGTGTAGCTTGTTGGTCTCTTTTAAATTTTATTTAGCAGTCACTTGTAATATTTTACATAATTTCGTTATAGCATACAATGTTTGCTACTTAGTGGCTGTATATTGGCATTCGTTTACAATATGTAGATCGCATACAAGATGTTGATGGTTTTGTATTCAGATCGGGAACTTTTAAAATATTTTCCACCAACGACAAACCAAGCAACTCTACACACAACAATAAGTCAATTCAACTCTATAAACAGATGCTCGTTATCTACGCGACCTACTAACATCATTCGTACCTTAATATTTCAGTCTATTGCATGGATGCCCGTCCGAAACTTCCACTATCGCGCCTTATCTGCAATTGCATAGCAAATATACGGCCCTGCCTTATATAACTCTCATCCACTTGCCAAACAAACTTCAATAGCCGAGTAAACTGACTTCATGCTTCTTCCGAAGCCCTGAGATGCCCGGACCCTGGCATTCAGGACCCTGGCATAGCGCTCCGCTCAGCCCTGCACGGCTGCAAACTTTTTCTAGCTCGACATTAAAATTTCACCCCCTGATCTAAAAACTATATCTATCTTCACTTTATAGGCCCTATCTTCCTGACGGCTATAATGTTAACAATTTCTCGAGTAAATAGGATTGCTCGGAATGTTAGTAAGCGTGGACTACTCAAGCCTGAGTTTATTTTAGCATGCAGATCACCCCTCTGTCATGAAAGACGGTACCTCAGTTCTACTTGTATTAGGTACCAAGATGGCTTGGAATCAGTGAATCTTTTAGAGAGCGAAACATACCGAGATATTGAAAGAAATAGGTCAAAAATTAAAGAGAGGATAACTACTGGTCGGCCCCGTAGTGGATCAGGTAGCCGTAAAAACCACCCCTTCCGGCCGGACAATCAACCGCATAGAATTTCCTCTCGTCAAAGACCTCCTCCATCTGCCAACCGGTCAAAAAGACCAATAAAAGATCCTCTCACAGTCAAAGAATATACCGAAAGGACGCCGGAATTCTGGAAGTCAAAAAAAGAACACGAGCCGATCAACGCAGATACATATACTCGTGATCCTGGATCGATTACTTCAAATCACCCATTCTCATCCTTTACTGCTCATGATACTCCATTTTCTCGGAGTTTTGAGTTGAGTGCATCCGATCTATCATATGCTCCAGTGGAAGTCACGGGCCAGCCTCCAGTCCCCAAACTTGCTCATAACCTAGATAGAGTGCTATTCAGTCCAGGAGTTCATGTTCTTAAAGATATTAGGTCAAATGTGTACAACTTCACGCCATATCTCGAGAATATAATGTCCATCAAAGACTTTGATTTCGACTTTATAGCCAAATACGTTCCCTCTGGTAAAGATTCTACTTTGGCAGAATTGGCCAAACAGAATAGCAAAAAATATACTGGCTCTACCAGCAGTTTAACTTCGGTCTTGACCCAGTTCCATCATTTACTGTCACACAACCGTAAACCCCATACAATGTCATTATCAAAATATTTCAAATCTCAGCAAGTCAACTTCTCGGCTATCCAAACTCAGCCGGTATCAGTCTTCTTACGGTATAACCCTGAAACGGACACTCATTCTATAGACTCTGATAATTCATATAGTGAAGACATCATTGTATCGATTCTAGGCCATCAACTCGAAGCCATGTTAACCACCCCCGAGGCAGAATTCGAAAACTATCACAAAAGCTTGTCTCACAACTTAGAATCTTCAAGGAAAGGAGGTCTAAATACTTATAACTACACTCAAAGCGGAGATTTTCTAATGAGATCTCAATTAGATTGTTATGATGAACGTCTCCCTGGCACGGGAATGTTCGACCTTAAAACTAGAGCAGTTTGTGCTGTAAGACATGATATGGATTACACTCAGATACACGATGGTTCCAATTATCAGATTAACAAACTCGACGGCGAGTTCGAATCATTCTCAAGAGAGTGGTTTGAATTAATCCGATCCACTATGTTTAAATATTCTCTTCAAGCACGTATAGGTAGAATGGACGGCATATTTATTGCATATCACAATGTACGGCAAATGTTTGGTTTTCAGTATGTTCCATTATCAGAGATTGATCAAATATTCCATACCTCGGATCTAATTCCAGATAAAAATTCTAGTGTAAGAGGCATCGATTCGTCCGACCTATCATCGTTTGACCCATTAGACAATAAAATTGCCACTAGTGGACCGATTATTGCAGAAAACGAGTTCAAGTTATCTTTGAAGCTGTTCAACGAAATATTGGATAAAATCGTCGATTCACATGACTTCCCTGCCTCTTCGTTCAATCTTGTGTTCCATGCAATCTCCCCTTGTAAAATGCACGTTTTTGTCAAACCAATGCTTGAGAAGGATATCGGAACTATCCAAGAGACGGGCTGCGATACGAAACCGAGTGGTATCAGTACCAGTTATTCTACAAATGCCGACCCTCACACGATCGTGATGCATGGTAACAATGACCCGGATGCGTTACCTCCAGACGTCAAGCTATACCAAGTGGACATTAGATCGTATGTCAACGACAAATTTGTGCCGGGTGATAAAAACCCTCATCTTTCAAGCGAAACGGATGTTTGGAAGGTTCAATGTAAGCTGTATCTAGCGCGACAACCAGTGTGTGAACGACGATTTTCAAAGACATTTTCAGTCAATAAATTCCAGAACAGAATCACATCTACTCCCCAAACTGAACGATTAGACGAATCAGAAGAAGCATCTATCCGCACTGAAGCACTTTCTAAGCTCAGGCCGCCTAATGCCAAGCAACGATATCTACGATTTCTCAGCACAAAGGGCGAGAACTTCCAGAAAGAGTGGGAAGCCAAATACGGCCACAAAGAAAAACAGGTGTGGATGCCAAAGCTAGAAAAAGTGATTGAATAGAAATAGCATTGTATTGTACTGTATATATTAACTAATTGTATTTATTAATTTAAAAGCATTGAAAATAAGTGGTTTTATCGAAGTTCTCTGATGGATGATCATCAGGTTTGATGTTCGCATGCGATACATCCAAGAGAATACTATATAAAATGCCCAAAGAGTACCACGCAAGTAGTTCAATTACAGACTCCTCAGACTCCTCAAGCAATGTTTAATAGCGTTTCAATAAGATCTGTCCAGAGAGTGTATCCAGAGAATTGCAATTCAGAGTCCATCAAGACAAGTTTGTCACAGGTGGACGCTACATCTGCTGATTTCTCCCGTACGTCTGTGGTATGGCTTTTTAAATCGTTATCAGCTGTGGATATAGAGGAGATTTTAGAACATCTGAAAGCTTCACTGAAAAGCACTTTAACAGCATATCCTCAATTATGCGGTCAACTGAATGTGATCACTGAGACTTCTAATGGATAACTAGACCATAGTAACAGATTCGGAAGGCTCTTTGTCGTTTATGGTGAATCCAGTGACCCCGGAGTTGACTTCACGATATCTGTCAGTACTTTGACTGTTAATGATATATATATCCTGCAAACGGGCCACGTACTCAGCCCGCTTGGGGCTGTTCTAGTATCGGTCTGGATCGCTTTATATCAAAAAACAGACCTGGCGTCGGTATTCAAAGATAAGGGCGAGAAAAAGCCCTCTTGCCGGGATCCAGATAACAACGTTAGCATGTGGTAGTATTGTCCTGGCGGTAAAAGTAGTGCATCCAACGGATGATATTCATTCGCTTGTGAAGTTCATTAAAGACTGGGCTAGTATGAACCATGCCCGAGTACGTGGAGAGATAGAACCCACACTGTCGCCAAATTTCGACCCAAGTACGGCGGATAGAATGGCATCTGGCGATATAAATCGACCTTATGCGGATCAGCGGATTATAGCAAGCAACCAACGTGTCCCATTTCACAGATACGACTGGTGGATATCTGCCAGCAATAGTCCATGGCCGATTCATGTTCCAGAACATTTTAAATCAACGAGCTTAAAGCCAGCAGGAAATGCTTTGCCATGATCAGAGTGGGACATAGCTTCTCCCGTATCTAACTATGTGGTACATCTCACTGTGGATGAGGTTCAAAACATATGGACCAGTGCAAAAGATGGATCTATCAAGATCAGTAAGCATGATTCAGTTGTTGCCGGATTCTGTCGGACTTGGATGGTTTAGTATTTATTAAAGAGGCACCGACAAGGAACCATTGCAGTTCGTGGGTTGATGATGGAGTCTATGTTTCTCTCCATCTACGCAGTCAGGATATGGAGCGTCTTGTGAAAGATCCTCTATTGCTTCCTTGATACTATTATATTATTAAATTAATTTTTTTTGTCTGCACGTCGGCAGCATACACACATATGCAGGGTCCAAATATGCATATAAACCTGCATGACCGAGCACTTACCGAGATTTCCTATTAAACAAACGCTTTGGAAAGACAACTTTATATCTTCTTTTTCCAGTAGGCAATTCAAATCGATACCGTTTAAGTAAACTTTAAATATATAAATTGATTGAAAAGCAGAGAGATTATTTCAAACAACCATATTAATACAGAAGAACCCTAACAATAAATAAAACGAATAAAACACAAATAACAAACCAGAAGATACAAAAGTAATATAAACGACAAGAAAAGATATTCAAATTACTTTAAAAAAACACCAGCAAAAACAGAAGACATCGCGAAAAAAAAAGGGATAATTACGTAACATTGGTCAAAATCGATTCAATTATTTAGCCTTGGTAGCCTTCTTCTTAGGAGCTGGAGCCTTCGCTACTTTAGCACCAACAGTCTTGGGTTTGGCAGCAGGCTTTGCTGGGACCTTGGCAGGAGCCTTCTTGGTAGCAGCAGGCTTCTTAACGGTCTTCTTAACGACAGGCTTCTTCTCAACCTTCTTGGCAGCAGGTTTCTTAGCAGCCTTCTTAGCAACAGGCTTCTTTTCGACCTTCTTTACTGGCTTCTTAGCAGCCTTGACTGGCTCCTTCTTTTGAAGCTTGACGGGACCAGAAGGACCCTTGGGTTGAACAAAGTCACCAGCAGCAACACCACGTCTAATAGCGGCGTTCAATAGAGACTCGAAATTAGGAGCAGAGATGTTGTGGGTGGATTGGATGTACTTCTTAAGAGCTTGACGGCTGGAACCGGCACGGTCTTTAAGTTGGAGAATAGCATCCTTGATCATGTCTAGTGAGAAATAGTTAGTAAAATGACTAGTTTAGCGACGGTAGAATTATGATCTCCACTGAATGTTGAACATTATTCTCAACTTCGAAACACGTCATATGGACAAGTTGTTCCATCCATAACAAAAATAGTAAACTAAAAGTTTGACGATTTCTGGACCGACAAACACGCGTCCACTATTCAAACATGAAAAAAAAAAGTTACCATCTGTCTTCGTATACTTACCCTTATAAGTAGGATGAGTAGGAGGAGCCTTCTTTGTCTTAGAAGCAGCAGATACTTTCTTAGTAGTAGTGGCCATTGTGAGGTTAGATTAAAGTGGTGAATAACTTAGAGATAATCGAATTCGTGATGATCAATAATAATGGATCAGGAAAAGAGAAAAAAAGAAGAAAAATCAGAAAGAAAAAAAGAAGAAAATTCGAAAATCAGACCTCCACGGCAAGTCCAATTGTTTATATACTTCTTGCTGGGATCCAGTGCAGTATGTAAAGCAGCTGCCTGCATGATGGATGTAAATGGGAGTTTGATAGAGCCGTATTCGGATGTGCTATCTGGGTATAGCAGTCAAAACACTGGCAGTGGACTAAAGTAGACGAGCAAGTAAGGAGAGAAGTTACGTTAGATCTGAATTGGGTGGGAATAAGGTGATGAAGATAGGAGGGATGGGAGGATGGGAGGATGGGAAGATGGGAAGATCGTGGTAGGATGAGATGGAGTGAGGAGACAGGAAGCAAAGAGAGTGTGAACAGACATGGTCCCCCCTGAATTGTGTATACCACAATTATAAAGAGCCTTTCATTTGAATGGCTCCTAAGCTGCTTCTCACAATTGCCTCTGTTCCGCTCTTTTCTTCATCACGCAAATCAATCCTTCATCATCTTACAGTCTGATCTACAATCTTTACTGCACAAACTGCAGATATCAAACGCAGGTATGTACGGCATGAACAACGTTTGTGCATAATATCCAGTCGGGTGTTCCCTGATATTCGTCAATGTACATCAGAGAACGTTTTTGTGAGCAGAACCGGTTGTATCAAGATCAAGTGATATGGTGGGGATTGCGGTCTGATGTGACGAGACCTGTGTCCAGCCAGGTCTGCTGCTGGCTTCACTCGGGTCAAGTCGCGGCGATTGCGGTGCGAAGACTGTGAGGATTCAGGCCGGCAGACGGCGTCGTGGGGACAGATCGTTGGAATAGATGGTTAGAATAGGTCGTTAAAATAGATGGTTAGAATAGATTGTTAGAATAGCATACAGGTCTTAGTCGGACCACGTTACAAGAATAGACAGAGCTGTAAGACCGTTGACGGTGGTTTAGCGAGTTTGCACTGCTCCCTATACAGTAGATGGCTTCTAGTCATGTGGTGGAAAACAACTCCCTAGTGTGAAATTAACAATATACCCAATGATTTCCGTATCCGGAGAAAGACGAGCATACGCTTCTATAATAATTACACAAAAGAACCACCCCCCCTCGCTCGCGAAGCGAGCACCACGGGTCTGGGCAGCGCCCAGCCGCCGGAGGCAGCCCTGCTAAAGAACAAGTGTCCTGACCTCGTCGGCAAGATGCCTGATCTCGGATTTGGGCTGTTTGCTGACAATGGCTGTTTTGAGTGCCGTGAACTCGGCGACAGGCGAGGCCGGCGACGAATCGGCCTGGAGGTTTTGCACGAGATTAAGAATGCGAGGCACGTTCTTGCCAGTGATGCGTAGGAGGCCTGGGGGGTCGACAGAGACGGTGCGGCCGTGGTAGATTACAAGCGATAAGTGGAGGATAAGCGCTGGGTCCGAGGCTTTTTTGAGCTGGGATTCGAGGGTAGACATGAGTTTCTGCTTTATTTGAGCAATGGTGAGGGAGGGGGTCATGGTGGTCGCGGTGGTGGTGAGGTGCTCTAGATGTTCTAAAGAGGTGGTGATAACAGGGTCAATGGCGAGGATTCTAAGATTCGACGACGCGTACTCTATTAGCTCGCCAACCAGTTTCGACTGTAATTTGGGGTCTGGCGAGGTCGTTTTTAAACCGTTTAGATAGATTGTTAGTTTTGTAACTGCCTCGTATTTAGCCTTTTGTAGATTTTTAGTCACTTGCTCAATAAGAGTCGTTTGATATGCGATACGTATGTCTTTATCGAAGGTTGTAAATGACAAGATGGACAGAGAGAGAGGGTTTGGAAGAGACGATACAGAACTGAGCGTACTGGCTATTTCGTTGAGATTTGGAAGTCGGGCGTTCTTCATAACCGACTGTTTAAGTTCATAGTCGTTGTCGACCGATTCTTGAACGTCAGGTAACGCAGTAATAGCATGCGAGTCTTCAATTGCACTCTTTTCATAGTGAGATAAAAGTAGCTTCTTGACGTCCTTTTCCAGCGCAATCGATATCAAATACCGATTGTTGTATAGACGGTACGATTTGCTGACTGTCGTGAACCATGGAATGATATAAGACTCCAGAACGACTGACCGGTCCTTTCTATTATCAAAGTCGTCAGGATATGCCACTGTGGACAGGTCATACCATCCGGCCTGGTCATCTAATTTGGCCTGAATAGCAGTTTTAATAGTAGTGATAAAATTTTCAGTAATGACAAATGTGGGTAGAGCGTAGGTGGTAATGTCTGAACTACTAGCCTTCTTTGTAATGTCTTTGATTCCTGCTGCTTTGATGGTATTGTGACTGACAAACCCGTTGGATTCGAGGGTCGAGAGACAGTTTTTCTGTAGAGACACTCGAAATGTTTCCGGCGTAAACACTGTCTCTTTCCGGTTAAATGTGCCTTTGATGGAACTAGCAGACGTTGGGTCTCTCGATAGTTTGATCACTGTCTTGCGTAAGACACTGTATATTGTAGGTGGTACGTTAGTGCCAATATCAATGTCATCTATATTAGTGACTATTTCGCATTGGTTGATCTTTTCAATGAATTGCGAAAGAGCATTCTCATAATTGTGTTCATCAACAATTATATCGTCTTTAATAGTCAGTAGATGACCCTTCTCCTTCAATTTCGTCAGTGACCACTTCACAAAAACGTCGTCCACTCGATTAGCAGCACAAAAACCGCCTAGCTCGGCAAACTGGTGTTTCTCAATTGTGCCAATTAGGTCGTCAGACAGCTGTTTGACGAGTCCAGCACTGAAGATAATGCTATCGCCGGGCTTCAAATACCACTCGGAATCGTCATTTTTAATATCTCGAATAATCTCCTCTATAATTTCATTACTCAATTCAACGTCTGGATCCGCCGACAGCAAGCCAATGCTACTTCTTCCAGATCCGTTCAACTTCTTTTCAATGTCAATCTTGGCTTGGCTTCGAGTGACTACTCCGGTTCCAGATGCTGTGATATAAAGCTCATCACCGATTTTTATTTTCAGTTCAGCGAGCGATTTAGATACAATCGCCTCAACATCCTCGCCGGTATAAGCGATCTTTGCCTGAGAAGATCCAAAAAAGTTCATTCTAGGGAAGGGTGGTGGTAGTTGAAATTGGTATGGAAATGAGCGAGCTCGAGGAGTATAATATTTCACTCATGTCAAGTAGCCGTGCCGGACTGAAAAGGGTGGATAGAGATGCAAGAGCCACAGGAGTTCGGTGGAGCTTCGTCACTGTTCAAGTAGCCATTGTTAGAAATTCATAGAAAGATATATTAGTCTATTTAGTTATTGTCTCGGATAATTCTATCGAGAGTCGGCCGTTTGTTTAGGAAGGACTTCTTGTGCAATATTTTAGCTATAGCCTTTAAGCGAGCTTAAACGTCTACTGAGATGCCAGACATAGCAAATGCGACTCCACGAAGACAAAAATATCACAATCGACTGTTTTAATAAGCTCGACACTGTAAAAGTACTACAGTGAATGAAATCTTTGCGAGTCGCGCTCAAACAAACCTCTTCGCCAGCCGTTCGGCAGCCCATCTAATCTGATCTAGGGATATAGGTCTGCATGTCTCTATCTGCAAGATAAAAGTTAAGATGAATTACTGCTTTGGAACGTGTAGATCCACCATATGCTTGTCCTCGACAAAAGCTGTTTGACTAGAATTTAACTTGTTCTCTAAATATATTAGGCCAGGCAATGGATAATCACTTAAGGCTTGGCGTCTACTATATTTTATATATTATACACATCATTCAATTACTTTCCCCCTCCTTCACCTTCACCGTCTCTTCTTTTCTTTCCAGTTCAATTTTCTTATTCTCTTGTTCCTCTGCTATCTTCTTTTCACTACTCTTTTTAACTGACTCCTCAAAGATCTGCTGTAAATTATATCTCTTTAACATCTCAAAATCTCCGTCAACAACAGCCATGCCTAGTGAACTTTTAAAGCAGTTCACGATGATCAACCGATCATACTTCTTCAAGTCAACTTTATGGCCGTGGTTATTACCGACTGTCTCCGCAACTTTTGGTATAATTGATTCTCTGTTTAGAATATGATGGTTTCTAATCTCTGTTCTGATAGCAAATCTGAGCGGATCCTGTCCTTCGTCAGCATGAAATACCGGCTTTAAAACTGTTTCGGACAGTCGGACAAGCCCTGCTTCATTGGCTGTGTCGGTTAAAGTAACCGGTATCAGCCTTTGAGTATATCGAACCTTTTTGATTTGGGTTTTTTGTGCATCGGTACAGATCTCTTTTACTAATTTTACTGGATCAATTGGTTTCTTCAGTCTAAAAAATAATACACATTCACAACCAATATCAATGTGAGTGAATGGCTGAGACACTTTAGCATCTTTCATCTCACCGAGTTCCTTGGCAATAGCAGCCTCTATGTCATCTACGTCGCCGTTGTCTTCTGCGTTATCGTCATCCTTGCTAATCTTCCAGTCGTCTCCGTAAACGAGTTCAATGTACTAAATTATATGTTAATTTTACTATTTCTTGGGCAGCCTGTACTGTTTTGATAGTTCCACTACGTACCTCTGAAAGCAAGTTCGACATTTCATTTTTGCATTGTGATTCATGGCCGCGAACACATGTCACGTACAACCCAAACCAACTGGATTCGATATTCTGTGGTCCTAGATACTGGTAAATGTTAGCAAGGCGTAATTGGAATTTGCCCAAAAAAAAATCAACTCACTTTGTTTTTCTTACTCTTTCGGGACTTCTTATCTTCTCCGCCGTTTCTTCTTTTCTTATCTTCTCCCATTTTGATAAAATTTTATGATTGAGTGTAATCGGTTGTTGGTTATTCGGGATCTCTGAAGTGAAATTTCAAGCATGAAAAATACTGCACGGCGTTATCATCTAGCCATCTTGCTAATCGATATCTAAACCTATTCTTAAAACATGGATGGAGAAAAATATAATCTATTGTTTACCTGTCAAACTAGTATATAGTGTAGTAATAATGGCTGGCTATAATGTTTGTCCTGTTAAATTGTAAATTGTCCTCTCAGATGGAATGCCAGATGAGCAATTCGTGATGTACGTTTATGCAGGTTCCCGAGGACCTCATCTTAATGCAGGGACTCTCTCTGTCAGAATCAGGCCAAGAAATCAAAATTAAGATATGGGAGACACCATATAATCGTACGCAAAGAACGAAATATAAAGTATTTCTCAGTCCGGTCCTCCCACGAGCGTTGCAACCAAAATTACGAAGCGACCAGATCTGGAACTAAGGCGCCGACGGACGCGTCAAACCTTAATCTGCACTGGCCAACGAGTAACTGGCCCATTTAATTTTAATATGTATAAAATATACTTCTCTTCTAACCAATCAGCCCTTCACTCCATTATAAATCCTCTCACGCAACCGATATTTTGTCGATGGCCATTCTGACCCGATATTATACTTCTCGGTATTCCAATACACGGCGTTAGGAAGTCCTCGAGAACTTATGTCCGACGGATTGGGAGTACTTTCAATTAAATCTCATATTCAAATTCAAACCCAAGAATTGTCCATTAATGTTGACTTTAGACTCGAAATGAAAGCAAAAGCCTGTACAGAGTGCCGCCAGAATAAACTGCGGTGTCTATATCCTCCAAACGGAGTAGGCAGCTGCCAAAGGTGCTTCAAAAAAGAGCTCGCGTGTGTATTCGATCCAAGGTTCCGCCGAATCAGTAAACGAAAGGAGGCAGACAAGCAGACCAGAGATGCTGTAAAGAAAGCTCATACTAGCAGCCAGAATCTGTCTCCAGCGGATGAATTGTCAATATCGAGTCCTGAAACTACTGGTGTCAATAGTAGAACTGGTGGTGGCCCTCACTTTGATCCGGGTCCTCCTCGCAGCGGCGGTCCGCCTGGGTTAACTTCTATTGATATACCGAACGATGCTCCAATGGCCAACCCCGATGTCTCAACCACTGTTCCCGATCGTCCTGAGCAATTATTGGTTGTTCCATGCTCGAGCCCGAAGAAAGTGGATGACTCGGTTACCATCAGTGCTGAAGATGTAACCGGACTATTCAATTTATTTATGAAAAACCATCTCTACTTCTTACCATTAGACATCTGCCTTGATTGTGAAGTACTTTACGAACGATGTCCGTTTTTATTTTGGACTATTTTGCTTGTCGCAGGAAGAGAGTTCGTACTGTTAACGCAGATACGAGCCAAAGTCAAGCAGCAATTGAGCGAGATCTTATTAGGACCAGTGCGATCCGTTGAAATCGTCCAGGCACTACTACTGATTGCTAGTTGGCCGTTTCCTTATAAAACACAGCTCGATGATCACTCCTTAACGTGTGCTACTTTGGCAGTCCAGTTTTCTATGCGTCTTGGGCTCCACCGACCGAGTCTAATACACGAATTCAGCTCCAGACCAGAAGTGCTACGATTCGGGGCCTGTAAAAGGCTAACAACATGGATGGGCTGTTTTGTGATATGTACTAGAGAAACTGTAAGACTGGGCCTGCCATGCTTAATTGTACCAGATTTCACTCTGCGAAGAGCTTTTGATGACAATAGAGTTCCTCTAAGATTGAGGAATTTATGTAAGCTAGCCTATCAGAGTCAAGTTATGAATACGACTTTGGGCAATAGCGGCGAAAATTATACTGGGTTATTAGACCCAAGTACTAGATTGGAAATGGTGAAACAGTATATCGGGAGACTCAACTCTTTGTATACCAGCGAGTCATTTGTTACTAGTCGTGATGCATTTGTAGAGGTGGTGTTTTTGAGTGTCCGTCTTCAAGTTGTATCGTATGCTTTAACCGATGATATATTAGAATGGTCAACTGATGCACTTCAGTTTATGAACACTGCTATGAACGATGCATCGAGGCTGCTTCGAGTTGAGTCTACCATAGCTGGGCTAGAGTATGGTCCTTCAGTGCTGTTCCGATGCGTTGTATATTCGGCGCTGATGTTGTTACGGATCTTAAGAGATTGTGAAGCAGTATCTCTGGATAGGACAACCATTCTTTCTGATTTGACATTGGCGTATCAACTTATTGATAAACTATGTTCTAAAACCAGAGATGACGAGCATATCATCGTGACCAAGACCTTTCTTCAGATATATTCCAATTTAGCTGATATTAAAGTGACCCAGCCGGTGAAGTCCAGGGGGTCCTCGAATATTCTGTATAACGCTCTGAGAGCTACTCGTGAAGCGCAAGCTTTGCAATTCCTGCAACAGCAACAGCAGGATACGGGAAATCG
Organism: Sugiyamaella grinbergsii; assembly: GCA_030579895.1. Taxonomy (NCBI): domain Eukaryota; kingdom Fungi; phylum Ascomycota; class Dipodascomycetes; order Dipodascales; family Trichomonascaceae; genus Sugiyamaella; species Sugiyamaella grinbergsii. The sequence continues at coordinate 184,499 of JAKTRT010000012.1, forward strand.
TGCGAATGGACACAGCAATGGAAATCAAACGAATTCTGTACAAAAAGACATACGTGCTCGTAGGCCTGTGGTTCCGAATGGTACTACTGCGATGACCCCGAATGACGACGCTACGTTGGCCCCATTTGACCCAATGGTGTTAAATCCAGACATTAGTGATCAATGGTTGAACGAGATTTTCAATGCAATTTATTACATGTAGTTTTATTTAATATTTATTTATATTTACAACAGAGTATGGTTGAATATCGAGTCCTTCTCGATATATGCATAACGGCTACTTTTTGATGCAATTTAAGGTTGTCCCTGCATTAAAGCAGTCCTCATCTCATTTATCGTTATTATCTTACCATCTTCACTGGTGCTCCCTCGGAATTAGAATGCACTCCCATCATTCTCATTCAAGCGACCATTGCCAACATGCGTCCTCTTCTTTTGATGACATGATCCAGAGGGCAATCGATGAGAGACTACAAGTTCTGTGCCTGACGGAACATATGCCGAGAATCGAAAAGAGTCATTTATATCCGGAAGAAGTACGGTCTAATACGACTGTTGAGCAGCTGAAAGATGTATTCGATACATACTATAAACGGGCCCGTCAAGCGCAAATAGACTATAAAGATAAAATAGACTTGTTGGTAGGATTCGAGTCCGAGACTATCAACAGTGACTATTTCGACTACATTGACCAGTTGAGACAGACGTATAAATTCGATATGATGGTTGGATCCGTCCACCATGTCGCAGGGATCCCTATTGATTATGATGAAGCTATGTGGATGAAAGCAATGAATATGACAGTGGGTAAAGCAGAAAGTGCCTCGGAGGCCGCAGATGTTGAGCTTGTGGAATTGCAAAAGTTCTTTGAAGAGTACTTTGATCTACAACACCAAATGGTTACCAGGTTAAAGCCCGCAGTTGTGGCACATTTTGATCTAATTCGACTCTGTGGACCGAAAAAGCTGCTTCCAAGCTCCCTTCAAGAATGGCCTGTTGTATGGGAGAAGATCGTTCGAAACGTAAAACTAGCAGTATCCCAAGGAGCCATGATAGAGATCAACTCAGCAGCGATTCGGAAAGGATGGAATAGTCCTTATCCTGGTAGAGATATAATGGAAGTAATCATACGTGAAGGTGGTCAGCTATGTTTAAGTGATGATTCTCACCAAGTGGGACATGTTGCTCAGAACTATGCTAAATGTATAGAATATTTACGGCAATTAGGCGTTGATCGAGTATTTTACTTGAAAACGAACAGAAAGGGACAGGAAATAAATATTACAAAGGAGAGCGTTTCGCTAGCGGAATTAGAAGAGTGGACTATAGAATAAAGAAGTAATAATTTGTGAACGTAATTTAAAAATATACCCAATATAGAACCCATAATAGACTAACTACCAATAACACCGATCTCTTCATAGCACCTTCATTTAGATAACTACCAATAACACCAATCTCTTTATAGTACCTTCATTTAGATATCTACCAGTAACACCAATCTCTTTATAGTACCTTCATTTAGATAGCAACCAATAACACCTATCTCTTCATAGCCTTCATTTAGATAGCAACCAATAACACCTATCTCTTCATAGCACCTTCATTAGCAAGTCTGTCGGCCTGCTCGTTTCCATAATGGCCAGCATGTCCCTTGACATGAGTGATGGAGGTGTTTCGGCCCATGGACTCCAATTGGCGCATTTTCGCCCGTCCGTCCTTAATCAGGTCAGAATTTTGAACTGCGGATCCACCAGAAGTCTTGTAGCCATTGCGCTCCCAGTTAGAACCCCATTGAGAAAGAGCTTTTTGAGAATACTCCGAGTCAGTTCTGATATCCAGATTGCCACCAGAGGGATTTTTAATGGCGTTATCCAAGCTATGGTTGATAGCAGTCAGTTCGGCTCTTTGATTGGTCTGGCGGTCTCCCGATAGTTTGGCACTGACATTGCGAGAATCATTATCTCCATAGAAGAGACCGTATCCAGCAGTGGCACCATATTGGCCGTTGCCACGGGAGCTTCCGTCAGTATAGACAACCTCGGAGTTACGAGAAGGTGTAGAAGAGTACGAACTGCTGCCATATGAGCCACCACCACCAGAACTGCCACTACTAGAGTATGAACTACTAGAGTATGAACCACTAGAGCCAGAGCTGTTGGAGCTGCCACTGCCGACAAAGTTAGCTGCCTCGGAAGCAGAGTTGAATGATTTATGGACAGCTCCTGAGTATCCGTTGGTGGCGGCTTTAGCCTCGGACCAGCTGTTAAAGACACCGGTGTTACGGCCAGAACTGACTGCGTAGTATTTAGTCATATCTTATAAGTTTTTTGAGGCTGTCAATTGTTAAAGTATAGCTTGGTGGTGACACTTGCTGCTGGCCAGAACCAAACTATGAGACGGGTGATGGGCAATTTATAAGGAGATTTCCCTAGCTGGATTGGAGCGCGAAGCAGTGGGCAAGAATGGTGTGAGAGGTAGCGTCACTTTTGCAGCTTTTGTCGTCTCTGCCGCGGTAGCACGCCTAACGTCCATCACGCGTGGTGGGAGGTCAGGAGCAGGAGACCATGGAACAGTCCATATCGTGTGCCGCAACCAATTAAGGTTGGGTTGAATAGACAATAAGGTTGAGTGGATAGCTTTATCTAGGGAATAATATTCATTAAAGTATATACATAAGAATCGTAATGCGTGCTGTATAATATAGAGTGACGGCAGTTGCTGTAAATTATAAGATTTGCAGGAATTGCTTTCAATGGCATTCTCGAAAATAATGACAGTGAATGAACGCTGACAGTATAAGGGGCTGGTAATTGATGAATATAGACGATACCGATGGATAAGGTTTCGTGGTGGGCATTTCCACGTCCAAGTGGTCAATACAATAAAAATGTGTAGTTGGTATTGGCAATTTTAATTGCCCGTAGTATATGGGTTTTTTTTCGGCTTCCCCCTCGGCCTGCTTTACATTCGATATTTTGTTGATAGTCACGATTAGCGTAATCGAGCATAGCTCAATCTAGTATGACTTATCCACCAGATATATATATTGTAGGCAGTATAGTCTACCCGGTTGTAAACGACATTATACATAGATAGATAAGTGTCGTCTTTTCCGACCCCATCCAGGCCTCCGCGAAGCGGAGCTACGGGTCTGGGCAGAGCCCAGCCCCCGGAGGCCAAACAACGTGTAGTAAATTCATTATATTATAGCCAGAATACTAGCAAGTCTAATAGGAGCGTCCAAAAAGAGTATGTGCCTTGGCAAGTCTATCACAGTTGACACATTTGGTGCCTTCCTTGAGCTCAGGCTGTTCGAAGGGAATACACAAGGATTTGGCACCCATTGATGGGGCTTTTTCGTCGACCTCTTCGTCGTCGTCGCGTCGAGCAGTGGTGTCTTTGATGCTATCTTCACACTCTTCTTCACCACAGAATGGGGCAATGAGAATGTTCTTCTTGTTAAGAAGAGGAGTCATCTCAGCAACAGTAGTGACAGGAACAACATGTTCGTCGAATTGCTTCTTGGCTTTGTTGTAGAGATCGGATTGGACGGTTTCCAAGAGTTTGGGGATCTCGTTGGTCAGGGAGGGGATGGAGATGATGGCTTTGGCGCCATTGTCACGGCGGACAGCGACGGCCTGGTTCTTTTTGAGATCAGCAGGGCCGAACTCTACGCGAATAGGAATACCTTTGAGCTCAGCGTCGGCAAACTTCCATCCGGGAGAATAGTTGTCACGGTAATCGCCAGACACTCGGATTCCAGAATCGCCAAGAGTCTTTTCGATAGCCTTGGCTCCGTTGATAATGGCATCGCGGTCGGCTTCAGTGGTCTTGGCAGTAATACCGACGGGAATAACAACGACTTGAGTGCTGGCAACGCGAGGAGGGAGAACAAGACCCTTGTTATCAGAGTGGATCATGACCATGACTCCGATAACACGAGTGGAAAGACCCCACGAGTTCTGCCAGACGTTGATCTTGGGTTTATCGGATCCTTCAGGATCTTCGACGACGATGTTGAACATTTTCGAGAAGTTCTGGCCAAGAGCATGCGAGGTGGCTCCTTGGATACCTCTACCAGTAGTAGGGATATATCCTTCACAAGTGGTGGTATAAAGACCTCCAGCAAACTTTTCTTTGTCGGTTTTGGTTCCTTTAATAACAGGAACGGCAAGAAGCTCTTCATAGACACCAGCATACCATTCGAGGATTTGTAACACTTCCTCAGCTGCGGCCTCTTTAGTAAGATGAGCAGTATGGCCCTCTTGCCATAAGAACTCACGGGTTCTCAAAAAAGGCTGAGGATGCTTGAACTCCCAACGGACGACCGAGTTCCACTGGTTAAGGCGCAAGGGTAAGTCACGATAAGATCGGATCCACTTGGCATAGTAAGGGTACATGACGGTTTCAGAGGTAGGTCGAATGGCAAGAGGTTCTTCGAGATCTGACGAGCCAGCTCTTGTGACCCAGGCTACTTCAGGAGCGAACCCTTCGATATGGTCTTTTTCTTTCTCAAGAACACGGGAAGACACGAACATGGGGAAATAGGCGTTTTGAACGCCAATTGATTTGATACGAGTATCGAGGTAGTTTTGGACCTTTTCCCAGATGGAATAAGAGCCGGGTCTCATGATATAACAACCGGAGACGTCATAGTACTCCAACAGCTCGGCCTTTGTGACGATTTGTTGATACCAGCCTGGGAAATCAAGTTCTTTGTCTGAAGTGATACCGATAAGAGCGGCGCCGTCGATTTTTCCTTCACTGGGTTTAGGAGCGGCAGCAGCAGGGGCTTTAGAAGCAGCTTTAGAAGCAGCCGCGGCAGGTGCACTGGCAGATTCAGCAGCTTCTTTGGCAAAGTCGACCACGGTAATATCAGCTCCTAAAGCCTCATAGGCATGGAGAAGCTTGTCACCAGTAATAAAAGCAGTCTTGGCATTCGAATCGGTATGAATGGCCAACAGCGTAGTCTCCTTAACAGCAGCAGAGTCAACTAAAAGCTTGACTTTGCTAGCATTCTCGCTGGTGATGGATAAAGGACCGACGTTCTGAGGCACCGACTTATCAAAAAAGTCACTAATTAAATCCTTATTAGCCAAACGAGGTTCTTTAACACCGGCACTCTTGGCCACAACATTAGAAGGAGTCTGAGTGGAATTTAAAGCAACAACCACAACAGGGACAGTAGTAGCAGTCTTGGCGGTCTTTGGCTTGAATACAAGTACCTTTGTGAGCTGGTAATCGCCGGCCGATTTGGCAATATCGGATTCCGCAAGAATCGACCCCCATTCTTCGTTATTAGAAGGAGCTTCATGAGCCAGCGAGAGCCCTTCAAGATCTTTAATCAGAGATGCCATAATGGAGTATGGAAGTTAGGAATTCTAGCAGGGGAAAAAAAGGTTCTCTATGGAAGTAGTGTGATAAGAGTGAAATTTGAGATTCCCGTGAATCATTATATTCTGTAAGTGAATATGGCCGGTGATATAGTTATAAGGGGCAGGAGTAGGATGCGGCTGTAGGTAGGGAGGGAGGTTGTCGAAGATTCAGGGGTAGATAGGGATACGGTTGGCTATATTAGTGATGCTTGATCTGAATGAGAGGTAATAATGTGTATACGATATGTTTGACGGTCTGAAATCGTAGCTTATATCTATTATGTATTATTTACAATGTATTATGTACTATGAATCATTGCCTCTCTACTTTGTACTATGTGCTATCTACTATGTACTATGTACAATGTATTATCTACTATGTATCACCTACCACCTACTATCTACTACCTACTATCTACTATCTACTACCTACTACCTACCACCTACTATCTACTATCTACTATCAACTATCTACTATTTATTATCTACTATGTATCATCTACTGCCTACCACCTACAACCCACTACCTACAACCCACTACCTACTACCTACTACCTACCACCTACTATCCTGTCCCTTCTACTGCTCGCATAGGATATTACTCTACTCCAACGTTATCAATTAGCCTATCGGTGTAGCAGTGCATACATGTTCCATCAGTAGTCGCAGCATAGACTAGATACGTACATCTACAAAGGAATTTCTATAACCTATAAAAATTATAGCAATGCATGAAGCTGAGTCAATGGTACAAGCAGACGTTACAGTTAATGGGGTCTCCTCTCTGTTGGCAGATGAAACGTCTTTCCCCATTTCCAGCAGCCATTTGATTCTCCCATCTTGCTCTCACAACTCAAATAAACCTTCACATAAGCTCTCCCGTAAGTTATGATACTTCCTCATTCTCCCGTATAACATTCGCTCTCGTCGTTTCTCATCCATAACTTTTTCTATTCTCAAAAGATAAGATAGATGTTAGGGTATAAGCCTACATGTAGGCGTATATTAACGACCATCACTTATTCCACCAGCCACGCAATTGGACCTCTCTCCCCCCCCCCCCCCCCCCCGTGCAATCACAGATTACCGCCATCTGACTAACCAACCGAAGCCATATTCAGCGTCAACCACAAACCCCGTCTTGGCCCTTTTGCACTACCTGTCTTACCGACCATTTTCTTCTCGACGCGTCTTTTGACGATCCCCTTTGCGGCTGACGCAACCTGCTTATCACCCTGGAAACACAACCACAACACACTGACGCGTCAGCGAGACCAGTCTCAGTGCGCAGGCACGGCCGAAACAGCACGGCGAGGTCAGGTAAACCCCCCTAGCGAGAGGGAAAAAGGTAAACATTGAAATTTGCACAGGTGAAGACGACCAGAAAATATTTAGCATTAAACAACGCATCGTTAGCGACCAGAGAAGAGTGCGGAACCAGCTTGAGCGCGACATCACCACCACCAGCAACAACGTCCCCGACCCGACTAAGTACGTACGTACGTGTTTGATTAGCGACTGAGATTATTTTTTTTGTTTTTTTGAGATTTGTTTATTTCGTGTTGATCTTGATCTTTGATACCCTGTCCCCCCTGAACTGTTCACTATGAGAGAAATTGTAAGTCGTGCAAGCCTCCGGCGGCCGGGCGCTGCCCGGACCCGTAGCTCGAGCTTCGCTCGAGAAGTAGGGGTCCTGGTGTCGTGTCGTCGGTGTCCAGCTCGCGAAGCGAGCACAACGGGTCCGGGCAGCGCCCGGCCGCCGGAGGCACCACCAGCAACCCCCCAAAACCAGCTTCTAACGCGCCTGTAACAGATTCATCTAAGTGCCGGTCAATGTGGTAACCAGATCGGAGCGGCCTTTTGGCAGACCATCTCTAGCGAGCACGGAATCGACAACGACGGAGGGTTCCATGGCGAGAGCGACCTCCAGTCCGAGAGACTCGACGTCTATTATAACGAGGCCGCGACCGGCAAATGGGTCCCGCGTGCCGTTTTGGTTGATTTGGAGCCCGGCACTATGGACGCGGTCAGAAGCGGGCCTTTTGGAAATCTGTTCCGCCCCGACAACTTTGTGTTTGGACAGTCGGGCGCCGGCAATAACTGGGCCAAGGGCCATTACACCGAGGGCGCGGAGCTCGTCGATAACGTTCTTGACATTGTTCGGCGCGAAGCAGAAGGATGCGACTCTTTGCAAGGATTCCAGATCTCCCACTCGCTCGGTGGAGGCACTGGGTCTGGTATGGGCACTCTCCTGATCTCCAAGATCAGAGAAGAGTATCCAGATAGAATGATGGCAACGTTCTCTGTCGTACCATCTCCCAAAGTATCCGACACGGTTGTCGAGCCTTATAATGCCACTTTGTCTATCAACGAACTGGTCAACTTTGCCGACGAAACCTTCTGTATTGATAACGAGGCTCTTTACAATATTTGTCAGGGCACCTTGAAACTGCCTCAGCCGTCTCATGGAGACTTGAATCAACTGATTTCTGCTGTCATGTCGGGAATCACCACTTGTTTGAGATACCCCGGCCAATTGAACAGTGATCTACGTAAACTGGCCGTCAATCTAGTGCCATTCCCCAGATTACACTTCTTCACTGTCGGGTTTGCTCCTTTGACTGCCATTGGATCCAGATCGTTCCGGTCGTTGACTGTGCCTGAGCTGACTCAGCAAATGTTTGATTCCAAGAACATGATGGCCGCGTCGGACCCCAAGCACGGCCGGTACTTAACCGTGGCCGCTTTCTTCAGAGGTAAAGTGTCTATGAAGGAAGTGGAAGACAACATGAGAAGTGTCCAAGAGCGTAACTCGAGCTACTTTGTCGAGTGGATCCCCAACAACGTGCAAAGCGCCATCTGCTCCATCCCTCCCAAGGGACTCAAGATGTCTGCCACGTTTGTGGGCAACTCGACCTCGATCCAAGAGCTCTTCAAGCGGATCGGCGACCAGTTCTCCGCCATGTTCCGCAGAAAGGCTTTCTTACATTGGTACATCAACGAAGGCATGGACGAGATCGAGTTCACCGAGGCCGAGTCCAACATGAACGATCTTGTCAGCGAGTACCAACAATACCAAGAGGCGGCCCTATCTGACGACGAGCTCGAGTACGAGGACGAGGCTCCTATTGACGAGATGTAGTTTTTGTTCCACCGGTAGTATTACTTAATAATTCTAATAATCTATTATACACGCTTGGTGGTGCCTCCGGCGGCTGGGCGCTGCCCAGACCCGTAGCTCCGCTTCGCGGAGGTTCGTGGCCGGGAACTCCACACGCTCTCCGCGAAGCGGAGCTACGGGTCTGGGCAGCGCCCAGCCGCCGGAGGCTCACCAACCAGCTTGCGCTTCTTGTCACCACGCACTTTGCAGAGCTCTACTTGGATTCCGGACTGGATCAGATTGTGAATCCACACGCGCTGGTTGTCGGACAGAACGTCGTTCTCGGACTTGACCTCGACGAATTTGCATTGTCGGAGCGCTGGGTGCCAGATACACAGGTCCGGGCCGCCGCTGGAATAGGTCCGGTAGTTTGTGCAGAGGAGTTCGCAAATTCTGTGCAAGGTTGTTGATGGCAGGCATCCGACGAGGTCGATCACGTCGTCTAGCTCGTAGGCCCAGTTGATGCTGGCGATGGACGTCTGAGATTGAGACTCTTGTTCGTAAATAGACTTGATAAATGCGATGCTGAAGGTGGGATGGTCTTGAGAGATGGATTTCAGTCGGGAATCAATTGACTCTTTTCTAGAAATGTAGAAGGCATTGTCGCCCGACCGCAAATCGAGAGGCGCCGCTTGATACGGGTGAACAAGTTTGGTCGGGTCTTGGTACAGAATGTCTGAGAAAAGAAGCGAGAATAGTGTGTTGAGGATTCGGCTTTCGCAGTGATACCCTTTCCAGCCTTGTTCTGCGTAGTGATTGAGAGCGACCATCTCAACAGAGATGCGCTTGTCGGCATCGGACGGATCAAACCATTGGGTCTTAATTCCTCCACGTGAAGACGGGGTAGCGACAGCAGGGGTTATTGTACGATTCGTAGTACTGGGTTGCGTGGACGACAGTTTGGAAGCGTCCTGGGATGCAGATATTTCAATATAAGTAGCAGGAGAAAGCTCCTTTTTGAGTTCGAGGACAAGTTCTTTGGGGAATTTCAGTCTCTGCGATTCATAGGTTTTATACAGTTTGAACGTCTTGCGATAGAGATCTATGCGGGTGATATCATCAATGGTAGGATCGGATATGGCTTCAAGACCGTCGGTAAGGGCAAGCGATAGCCAGTCTTTTGTTTGAGATTCCTTTTGTTCTTTGAAAAGAGTGATTTCTAAATGCATTTTGCGACAAAGATACAAGACTCGCTTTTCTGGCCGGTACGTTGTTTGAGACACAAATATAGATAGACAATTCCATTCTAATTCATGGGTAAAAGATGCCAGTGGTCTCATTAGTTCGGTCACTTTTAACAACGTATTTATATATAGCCAGTTGGCGGTGTACCTGCGTAGGTATAAAGGTTTATCAGCATCAGCTTGTTGTAGTAGAACTGCTATTTCGGCTCGTTCAACTGCTTCACCAAGAAACAAATGGCGCATTTCATCTGGCCAGTTCAGCAAATGATCGAGCTCGGCGTCATAGTCGAGGGCAGCTAGGTATTCATCAAGGGCCTGCCTGGTGTCGAAAATGCTCGTGGGTGTATATTCGAAGCTTGGGAACTTTAGAAGATTCATTTTGGTACGCAGAATCGTATCGAATTCTCCATATCCAGGAATCAAGTATACATTAAGCATTTTTTTGAAAATATTTGCAATGTCGTCATTTATCTTGTACATTGCTCCATATAAAGATTGAATTTTACTCTTCAGTTTCTCTGCCAGAGGAGATGAATTGGATACTGTTCGTTGCTGGCTGATGGATTGAACAATTGCATCTACAATTTGCATCTTATTATTTATACGAGATAGCGTAGGGATGGAGGACTTTAGTTTAATTTTAAAGTCTTTCATTAATATGACGAGCTCTTTGGATGTGAGAGCAAGAAGGAGATCGGGCAGACCGAGGTCAGAGTGAGATAAAAAATAATTGCATTTTACTAAATCATCTAGAGCTGGTTGGAGATGGTCGGCAGAAAGATATTTTGTATACTCGTGAGGCCGTAGGCACTTGAACTTGCGAACTAGAAATCTCATATAAAGATATTTAGCATGTGGACGGAGTTGATTGAAGGTATCGATGTGGTTGAGTTCCGAGTCAGAGAAGAGATGGGAATGCGTTTGTTGGGTATATTGTAGGACATCGTATAGAGATTGGATATAGGGGTTGTTGTTAGTGATTATATAGGTTCTAGACTCAGGTTCGAGGTTGTCTTCGTTATTGATTTCGGCATTATCTGGGACACTCGGTTCGGCATTATCTGGGACACTCGGTTCGGCATTATCTGGGACACTGGGTTCGCCATTATCTGGGTCGCTCGATTCGCCATTATCTGGGTCGCTCGGTTCGCCATTGTCTGTGGATCTGTCTAAATCGTTGCATTGGTCGGTTGATAGCTGGATCTTGAAATTATATGAATGTTTTTTGGTTTCCGGTTCGTTTATCATTTCAACATGATTTGGAGGTGAGTCGTGTGTGCGAGAAGCGGCTCTGAGATCGGGACTATATGATCTGCAGGAGTACAGGGCATATACATATATACATGTAGACATATATAGGAACTACATAGAGAGTATAGAAAGACCAGGTGTATATCCAGGGAATGGAGAGCGTGTGGGATGAGTAGAATATATAAAGAGTTTTCTAGAAATGTATTAGTAGTAGATAGAACGAGATAGAGCGAGATAGAACGAGATATTATTAAGATTGTCAGAAGAGAAGAGGTAACGAGCAGTAGTAGTAGTCGAAAGAGCAACCCGACTGACTCCTGGAGGTCAACCTGGATCGACCCTCTCAGCCGTACTACTGTCTACTGTACCTGTATAAACCATCTACTGACCCTGATAGCCTACCGAGCAAATCTCTTCTTACCCGTCTATCTCTCTTGCCCTAGTAACAATCCTACAAACTTACCAACTCAATCTGTACACCTCACCATTGCCCTGTCGAGGCACCATCTTCACTCCACCCTCACCTTCGCTCACCACCCTCACCTTCACTCTCCAACCTTCTCTAGCCGTACCAAGCGAACAATGGCCCTTATCAACCAGCCTATCGGGCAAAACTACAACCGTACCATTATGCCCATTAGTTAACGGCACTGTGCATCGCTGTCTCTGCCTATATAGCCCTGCCGGGAGCACGGGGTGTGAGCCGCCGCTAATGGTTGACAGAAGGGCTCAACCTGATGGCAGTATATAAGACACCCTTTGGAACTACCCAGCAATACAAAGAGCATCCAAACACCGCAATAAGATTGATAATTTCATTTTGCACCCAGCGACCAAATTCAATCTTCCAGCAACTACTCCGCAACTGCTCCGCAACCACACCGCAACCCCACCTCAACTAGACAAGTCGACCCGTCTTTCTGGACGCCTAGCAATCTTTCTCGTGACTGTACCTGTGCCATTGGCAATCTAACTGTGGAAATTACAAACTTCCCAAACCGTAACCGAATCGAATCGAACCGAATCCGAATCTCGCTTTCACAGCGTCTCATTCTACACACGAGCATCGAACTTAGGCTTTCGCTATTCGCCATACGAACCTCCAAACGTCGCTGACCCTCCAAACGTCGCTGACTCCTCCAAACGTCATTGGCCCTGAGCCCTTGCTGACGCCTATACATAGCGACGCATAACACCCGCATATTGGCTGCAGATCACCATCTCACCTCCCTTTCTCTTCGTCAACCGACTTTTGCCAACGCTTTTTGCCAGTTTTTTTTTTTGTCGACTCACAATTCAACACAGCCCGCCTACCAGTTCGATCTGCCCGTTGATATAGCACCGTCCCCCCTTGGATCCTCGCTTCACTTCTCGTTAGTGATCCCGTCGCACCTTCCGTCGACATCCGAGCCATCCGCTGTTCCCCCATCGCGAATCAGCCATGGTTTTTCCCTTTGCCATCCCATACCCACCCGAGCCCGAGTCCGGGTACTGGGGAGTTCAGTAAGTAGCGCCCCTAGGGGGCCCTGGTGGTGTCCGGGCATGCCTCCGGCGGCTGGGCGCTGCCCAGACCCGTAGCTCCGCTTCGCGGAGGTACCCAGTCCCCCCGAGCAGCCAGCACTCCACGCCCTCCGCGAAGCGGAGCTACGGGTCTGGGCAGCGCCCAGCCGCCGGAGGCATCCCCGTCTCCCCCCACCCCGTGCCAGCAGCTAACACGCGATTCTAGGACTTCGACTATCGATTGGTGCGAGGAAAACTACGTGGTGTCGCCGTATGTGGCCGAGGCCATGAACACGGTGACCAATTCCGGGTTCGTTTTGTTGGCGCTGTATGCCATGTATAACGTGATTGTTCAGAAACACGAGGCCCGGTTCCTGATTGTGTGCCTGGGCTTCACGACTGTCGGCATAGGCAGCTGGATGTTCCACATGACGCTGCTGTACGAGTACCAGCTGTTGGACGAGCTGCCTATGATCTATGCCACCTGTGTTCCGTACTGGATTGTGTTCTCGTTCGGCAAGTCCCGCCTGGATTCCGTGAAAGTGGCTGTTCAAATCTGGTCGGCCGCTGCTATTCTCACCGCCGTATATCTCTACTATCGCAACCCGACTATCCATCAGGCCGGCTACGGCATTCTCAATCTAGTCATCATTGCCAAGAGCGTGCAACTGACAAAAGAGCATGTCCACGACCCGGTTGCCCAGAAACATCTGTGGCACACTCTGCTGATCGGATCAGCCAGCTTTCTAGGCGGCTATGCTCTGTGGAACCTCGACATCCATCTTTGTGAGACGTGGCGCTCCGCCCGTCGGTACGTAGGAATGCCATACGGGTTTATTCTTGAAGGGCATGCCTGGTGGCATTGTAAGTAGAGCGACTCCGGGGAGCTGGAGCTCGAGCTCGAGCATGTTACTAACTATCTTCTAGTATTGACTGGTACAGGGTGAGTATTTTTCGAGCTACAACGAGTGGCTACTTCTAACATCCGAATCTAGAGTCTATTATTACGTTGTTTATTTGGAGTATCTACAGACCTTCCTCAACAAGAAGAACCACGAGTACGAGTACGTATGGGGCTACCACCTGCTCCCTCGCGTGGAGCTCATCGCCAACCAGCGTGGCGAGACCAAGAAATCAAAGTAACCACTCCCATTTGTTTCCAGCACCAATCCGCCCTTCGGCCCGTAACTTATCAGCTGTTTCTACAATATATATTTATCTCTTTTGTCCACGAGCGACTGTGCTCTGCCTCCGGCGGCTGGGCGCTGCCCAGACCCGTGGCTCCGCTTCGCGGAGGGCACTAAGTACCCGGCATCGCCTGCTGTGTGCTGGGGTTTGCTGGGGGTGTGGTGTTTGGGGAAAACGCGGCGAAGTGGAGCACACAGCAGGCGATGCCGGGTACTTAGTGCCCTCCGCGAAGCGGAGCCACGGGTCTGGGCAGCGCCCAGCCGCCGGAGGCAGCGCCCAGCGACACGGCGGTTCCTGCATACACCTGCAGGAGGTATGCGAGATAAGAGTTGATGCAATGCAGCAGCTGCGTCGATGGACGCGCCGGAGAAGGAGCCGGATATTGACCTCCGGGCATTAGTAAGACGGATAATAATATTTAAACAAATGCATAAATTAATTAATGAGGCGCACATTTGAGAATGAAGGTGGATATCGATGCAGAATATGCGGGTGAGAATAATGTCTTGCTGTGGACGGAATAATTTGGAACAGACAGGTCGATATAATGGGGGAGTGTTGGGAGCTGCACAAAGTAGGAGAATCCGAGACTGGGGGTGAAAGTTAATTTAACATTCAGCTTTTGAATCATTGACTTGAGTTATTCAATTAACGGTTGCAGATGGATAATTATAGAACACGGCAAGGAGCATAGTGAATATGTGAGAGGGGCCCGGAGTACGTTATGGGGATTTAAGTTATGGATATATTAGACCTAGGTAGGTTATAAGCATCGGATTATGTGGTGGATTAAAGGATATATTATTGTTATGTAGTGGGTGTATATGGGTGTATATGGGTGTATATGGGTGTATATGGGTGTATATGGAATCGGAGATTATGGGGGTCATGGGGGTTGTGTTTAATGGGTGAATGTTAATATTAAAATTGGCGCATCGGAGGTAGGGAGATGGATATTTAAGTTGAACAGGTAATGGTGGAGGTGGTAGGAGGAGGAGTAGGTGGAGGTAGTAGTAGGAGGAGGAGGAGGAGGAGGAGGAGGAGGAGGAGGAGGAGAAGGAGGAGGAGGAGGAGGAGGTGGTGGTGGTGGTGCTAGGAGTAGCAGTAGTAGCAGTAGTAGCAGTAGTAGCAGCAGAAGCAGCAATCGTAGCCATAGCCGCTGCTTATTTCAAGCCTCGGCCAGCCAAGACCGGATCGAGCATTAAACACTCGTCGCTCTCGATCCAAGACATACAGCAGGGCTCGTTCTGGCCGGTGCTGGACAACCGAAAGTTGGCGTGCTAATGTCTGAGCAGGCCGCCGCGACGGCTACCGCTTTTACCGTTACGCTACTGACGGGTCAGCTTTTGGGAGGATTTAATCTTACGTTAACAAGGTAGACAAGGTTAGGTCGGGAGAAGGATTAAGTAACGGGTCGAGGCGGAGGAGACCAGTCCAGACCGCCGGGCAGATAAAATACTTTATTCCGAGCGAATGGTACAAAAGGCAAGCCAAAAAATCGTCGTAGAGTGTGGCCCGAAACCACTTACCTAAGCGTAAAATCGCAGCCCTTGACCGCACTCAGCCAACCGGTACCGCCCTCCACTGCCCATCTCGTTTGTCTAGTCAGCCTAGCCAACCGGTCCAACTATCTTGGGCCGCCAGCAAGCTACGGGGCCTGGGCCCTGCCTGCGCTCCAGAGCCAGAAAACGCCAACGCCAACCTCGTCGCCGCGCGCGCGCACCTAGCCCTAGCCCTGTGCATGAGATGAGATTAACATAACAATAAATTTTCAACGTCGCAAGCAATGTCGCGTCTTATGCAACCGATCACCGGCCGTGGCCAATCAGGTGGCAGCCAATTCCAAAGTGACCAATCACACGCCACGTAATTCAAAGGGATCGGCGGGCCCCATATGCACATAATCTGCACCGTCTGCGTCCTGCTATCGAGGAAATCCGCCCCGTACTGTTCCAGGCAGGCAGGTCCAGGAAGGGGTTCGTAGGATGGCGACCGATTGAAACTCGGGGCCAGGCACACGTAAAATAGCAATGGGGTTTGGGATCCATGTGTAATATTTAAATATCCGTCTGGATCCTTGCATTTTAGTGTTCTAGTATTGAGTTTTTTGGCTTTTGATTTTGATTTTGATTTTGATTTTGATTTTGATTTTGATTTTGATTTTGATTTTTTGGTTTTTGTTTTGAACTATAAGCATTCCACCGCAAAAGTGCCAGCGTTTTAATTAATAAAATATAGGAACAAACTATAATTGAGAATCTCAAGGAAATTACTGCCTGGTTGTTTTTATTATAAAAAGAGATAAGATATTCGCCATTGATTTGTTTTATTATTCGTTTAATAAAAACGCCTGTTTAGCAAGCGTGGATTACAAATACTAGAATACAACCACCACCTCATATCCTCAAAAAGACCATCAACTAGACTGTCACCTTTCCAACCCCAAGTCGTCATATAATGCTGGTGCTACTAAAAAATGCCTTGTTCGGCAACCAGGATGATAGAAAGGCTCTATTGCCGGTGTCGAGATCTTACGACAGCGTGAATACCATGGGCTGTAGTAATTGTCCCAACGACGACGCGTGCTCTAGATCGTCTTCTTCCACAGTTACTTCGTTCATGGAGGGCGGGTTCACCAATCCCAGGGTCATGTCGGATATCATTATCGGACTGTCTGATGGCCTCACGGTCCCTTTTGCTCTTACGGCCGGTCTGTCGTCTCTCGGAGACTCCAAGCTTGTAATCACCGGTGGCCTAGCTGAGCTTGTGTCAGGAGCCATTTCAATGGGTCTCGGCGGGTACCTGGCTGCTAGAAGTGAGAGCGAATACTATGAGCATCAAGTAGCAAAGGAAAAATCCATCTATGCAGAGGCTCCCTGTATGGCCACTCAAGCTATCCAAGAGGTCTTGGCTGAGTATAAATTATCTCCCGAGACGGTGAAATCGTTTGTTGCTGATCTGGAAAAGTCGCAAGAAGACACTGTCAATTTCATTGTTCGCTTTGCCCGCGGCTTGGAAGAGCCTGCAAATGGCAGAGAGTTCACCTCGGCTATGACCATTGGTGTAGCATATTTCTTTGGCGGCTTCATTCCATTGATTCCCTACTTCTTTGCTCTACACGTCGAAACCGGTCTTTATATTTCCGCCATTGTCATGGCCATCACGCTGTTCCTGTTTGGATCCATTAAAACAGTCATTTCGCTTGGCAAAGATTGTGCAAAGTCACAAATCCTTGGCAATGGCATTAAAATGACCCTAACTGGTGGCATTGCCGCTGCTGCTGCCTGGGGTCTAGTCAAGGCAATTGAATAGACTTAAAAAAGACTATTGCTCTTGGTCTGTTTTTATTTTTTATATTATTATTTATTATTGGCGGTTGCATATAGATCCAACTTGCTCCTATAGCTGCTTTAAGTGTCTAGTTCTTACTTGTTTTATGTTCTCTTGTAGGAAAATAATACCTTTACTTGTTATTAATTTTGTTTGAAAACCGAGAAAAACTGCCAAGGCTGCTACACAAAATTCCATCTTTAAATGTTCTTTTAAATGCTTAAAACCCGCTCTGTTTTATTGAAAAATTAGTGCTTTAGTGCTTGTATAGGGTAATACTCCCAAATAGGCTATTCTAGAGATTCGATATTCGCCAGAGGTGGTTTAGGAGCTGGACTGCCGATGTTGGCCCTCAACTATTGACCAAATCGTTAGCCACCTGAACATATTGCAGTTTTAAATTGACTGTTCGATTATATTCTCGAGTTAACGAGGAGAAGCGTGCTTTTAGATTCTGTCCCGGGACCGCCGCGGTCCCTGCATATTCAGTGAAGATCGCGATGCATTATGCCCCAATAGTCTCTCACCCCGCAAAATATACTATATTAACAAAAACTTTAATTCACGTAACGAATAGATATCTCCTGATATTCACTATCCGCAGACACCATCCTTTAGTTATAAAACTTTATAGTGCATATAGAATACAATACTTCAACTTTGTCAACACTGACTCTCTTCTTTTGCTAATCACTGTTACTGGACTATTGAACCAACGTTTGTTATAACTCCGACAACCGCTTCATCGCCGATTCTAATTGTTCAGATATATGTTATTGCCAGTTTGTCTGCTGCTCCAAAATGACTTTCAGACCCTTTTCATGACCATAAGCCAAGGTTTCGAGGGAGACATTGAAAATATTGTCACAATTTAATGTTGTCGCTGATAACAATGTTGATTGAGAGCTGCTATCGTCCACTAAAAGAATAGTTGCGAGTCGTTGGCATTATTAGTTCATGCAGCACGAGGAAAATCAGAAAATCCCTTGTGCGGTTTCGTTTCCTCAAATTGACTATGAAGTTCTAGATATAATTCTAGATATAATGAGTTTCCTTGAAGTACTCGATTTCCAGCCGGCTTAATCGTGTTGATCATTTAAGAGTTATTCCGGTGAAAATGTATTAAAACTGCAAGACGCTGTCAATACATCCATCTTCTTCGCCTACTCAATGCACTATTGAAAGGGCCAATGCTATACTGATGACATTTGCACACCAGATTATCGATGGATGAGATAAACAATACAGTTGATTTTGTCATGACGGATGTCCTACTTTGGAATGTCACTCACAAAGAGTGTAAAAATGTTAGCTACAAAGAGCCGTCTTCAAGCAGGCTGCTATGTCTTGGAACCATAACTCGAACTTTGGATGGTCCTGACTGTTTTCTTGGAAAACCAACAGTATAATTCTAATATGTTGGTCTAAGCTAAACTCAAGCAAAGCAAACCTGACTAGCTGAAACCACTTTGAAAGCAGGGTTCCCGAGCAGATTAAATTCTGGAGCCTTTGGTAACTATATATATCAAGAGATATCTCATAATGTATTAGTAGCAGCTTGCGAAATAGATGGGGAAAAAATACGTGACATGTTATTTAATTCTGAATCTAAAATACATCCATACTCGGTACCTCGGATTAACAGTAGTCTCATACATGATAGAGGGATTGGCGAATAAAACGGCAGGGAGTTTTACTCGGGAAAAGCTCTCTCACGCAATCAGTGATCCAGTTCTTCAGATATCTACAGACACCTTTCCAAATCTCGGTACTAGCTACTATTAATTTGAATTATACACTGAGAAAAGATTTAGCTTTTTGACTCTGTATATTAATATTTATAAACTGTCGCTTCGGCCGTTGCCAGCATGACGAACGCAGGGTTCAGCGACCAGACAATTACAAGTGATTGGCGATGACAGTTGACAGCAGCCTGCAGGCCGTCAGTGATTCGGCGTCTTGGAAGTCACCAAAGTTAGATGGATGTCATAAGACAGAGTCGGAACGAGTAACAATCATATTTAAATTTCTATGGGCTATAAACTAAAACAGCATATACAGGATACAGGATACATGAGCTATAGTTATATTGACTTGATATTTACATTTAAATTTACATTTACATTTATTTGATTAATGACGGGGCGGGGCATGTTGACAGAACAACGAGTTGTCACGAGAATAGCCGCCAATAAACGGGAGAACCTTTTGGCAGGAAAACAGCAAAGTTAAAGTCTTGGATTGAGATGCTGGACCGAGACAAGGCATTCGAGCGAAGCGAGCCACGGGTCTGGGCAGAGCCCAGCCGCCGGAGGCGAGTACCAAAGAGTAGGGCGTTAGGAGTGGCGGGGTTTGCTGTCGTTGGGAGGAATGATCTGTTTGCCACTTCTGGGCTTGGGCCGGTTAAACCCCTACAAGCCGACCTGACCAGGCTATTTAAGGGGACAGATTGCTCGGTTGGCAGGGAGAGTTTCTCATTGTTACATATATCTCAGGTGACAAGAATATACAATGGCAGTACCTTTATCAGACAAGAACGATAACAAGAGCCAGGGCGTAAGTGGTAGCAGTGGCGAGAGGGCGGGTGATGAGCCGAGTGGTTCACAGCCGGCATCGGCCAAGCCTCCATATCCTACTTCTATACCTACTATTATCGGAAACGTTCCAATCTCGAAAGAGGAGGCCGAACGAATTTACGAGGAGCGAATTGAGGACGAGTACGCCAAGCGAGAAGGCGGAGCTTAAAAGGGCGAAGGAATGTGACAGTATATCATAAGGTTGTTGAATTGGCAGTATATTTGAGTAAAGTTACTAGTTTTTGTCTTTTTTTTTATTATTATTATTTTATTTGTCTTTGTGTAATAAATATAACACCGTTTTCTGTGGTAGAAGTATTTACAGATATTAATTGTCAGTACCCTTGACCTTATCTTATCAAGCGATGGATGTACAGATGGCATTACATATGATACGCACGGCTCAGTTATCTTTTTTAAATTCTGGGACAGTGTGCATATTACTAGTAACGAGAGGTTCATCAGTTGGTAGAGGACGTTGACGCGGCAGTGGCTGAGCAGTGGGCATTTAATGTAGTTTTGAATGGATGAGGAGGAGGAGGTGGAGGAGGAGGTGGTGGTGGTGGTGGTGGTAAGTAACATAGAAGTAGAGATAGATAGATAGATAGATAGATAGATAGATAGATAGAAAAAGCAGTAAAGAGAGATATAGTATAGAGGTATAGTATAGAGATAGAGACAGAGATATAGTATAGAGATAGAGACAGAGATAGAGACAGAGATAGAGACAGAGATAGATAGAGACAGAGATAGAGACAGAGATAGAGATAGAGAGAGATCATTCCTTGTATACGTCTTTTTATTAACAATTGGCTCGAAAAAACAGACTGTACAAGCCGTGTTTTGCAAGTATCCCAGCAGGATCGGCCACCGTCGGACCGTCAGCCGTGTCATGATGGGACATCTACGTATATCCGACATACGAATCTGGCGCCCATTCCCATGCGACGGCTCTCTTGCCAAGACCTTTGCTACAGATCTCAAGGCACCACCGACCAAGGAGGGTACGGGTGAATCATGGCAGTGCAAAAGATGTCGGATTGAGTACATGGTCGAGAATGAAGAGAGTAAGTAGGTAGAGTAGACAGTTTGGGATGAATAACATCGAGGCGGTATCCATATCCAGGGGGGATGGGAGCGATAACTAAGTAGAGGCGAGGCGCCAGGAGGTAAACGCCAAGCGGTAGTGGAAGCAGGATGGAGCAATAAAGGGAGAATAGGACAAGGGTCTAGACAGAAACAGCAGCAAGCTTAAAACCAACATCTCATCGTCGGAGGCCGAGTGATCCACAGATAGAGTTGATTGATTAGATAGATTGAGCGATAGATTGAGCGATAGATTGAGCGATAGATTGAGCGATACGTTCTTGTAGTGGTGGTGGTCATAGAGTAGTAGTAGTAGTAGTAGTAGTAGTAGTAGTAGTAGTAGTAGTAGTAATAGTAGTTGTAGCAACAGGTTATACGGGCTTTAGTACTAGTAGTAGTAGTAGTAGTAGAAGCCGTATCTGTAACTGTATCGGTAGGATAATAGCTGGGCCAAGCCAGTAGCTCGTTCCGCAAGCTGATACCGACGGCCCAAACCACCCTCGTTCATTACCCATTAGCTCCTCCTCGAGCCTGCTCTGATACCTTTTCTCTCCTGTCTTCTCTTTTCTCTCCTGTCTTCTCTTTTCTCTCCTGTCTTCTCTTTCCTCTCCTGTCTTCTCTTTTCTCTCCTGTCTTCTCTTTTCTCTCCTGTATTCTCTTTTCTATCCTGTATTCTCTTTTCTATCCTGTCTTCTCTTTTCTCTCCTGTCTTCTCTTTTCTCTGATCCTCAAGCTCAACCTCCCTCTCAATCTCAACCTCAACCTCCCTCTCATCTACTGCCTATAATTTCTTTTTACCCTTTTCGACGTACGGCAATGGACCTTGCTGACAGACGGCGATCCTGAATAGGATAATTTTAACTTTGTATTCAGGCAGTGTATGGGGGATTTCACGGAGAGCCGTAAGCGGAGCGAGACGATAGGAGGCGGAGTGAAAGCAAAATACTAAAAAAGCGCAAAAGCCAAGACAAGCGAGCAAGGCCACACCAGACACCGCAGCGGTCAAAGCGGAAGAAAAAAGGTCCCCCCCTCGGTACTCGCAAACAAATCGCCCAACAGACGGACTCGTTGGCGGTGTGAACTGGCGTGCATCTCAGCCTTGGATCAAATGCAAAAGATATTTGATTCCGGGATAATTTGTTTTTCCCAGAATTGGCAGGGGTTTTTTTTATATCTCGGTTAGAGAATATCGAACAGATACAATCAAAGTTGGAGCGAGGACTAGATATATAATCTCTACAGATCCTGATCAGGAATAAGGATTTCCGATTCGAATACGGAGTTTTGAATTGCTAATGAAATAAAAGACAAGTGGAAGACAAGTAAAACAAGGAGTAAAAGAGAAGTGAAGGAATAATCGAAAGAAGTGAACCTGCCAAGTTAATCAAACAGAATGGCAGTTCCTAAGATTACCATTGATACTGGCGTAAGTGAGAGAGAGAGAGAGAGAGAGAGAGATAAAGTGGATTGGACTATGAGTGTAGGATGGGCCTTGGCGAGCGACAGGCGACGAGCGACGAGCGATGAGTGGACTACATAGCGAGAGCAGAACTAACAACAGCTTTAGATGAACGAGGACGGTGCTGGAGGACGCGGCCATGGCGACGTCCCGCCAGTGGAGAAGATGGAAACGTCCAGCAAGAACTGGAATGAAGAGGCCAAGAGAATGATCACAGAGCACTACGACGACGAGTTTAGTAAGAAGCTAAAGCTGGACAGCACTGGCGACGAAGGGTTCAGGTTCGCGCCTAACCAGCTGAACTGCCTCGTTGACCCGAAAAATGCGTTTGTACTGAAACAAATGGGTGGCATTGAGAGTCTCGCAAAAGGGCTCCAAGTGGACCTCGACACCGGTCTCACCGACAAAGTAAGCCATCCCCCCTCCCCCACCCGCTGGCGTAGCCAGCACAACCAGGTCTGGGCGGAGCCCAGCCGCCGGAGGCACAAGGCGCAACACTAACACCCGCACAGCAAGCCGTCGACGACCATCGACTGGACATCTACGGAAAGAACAAGCTACCAGAGCGCAAGACAAAGAGCTTATGGCGATTGATGTGGATTGCGTTCCAGGATAAGGTGCTGATTATCCTGTCTATAGCGGCAGTTGTGTCGCTAGCGCTCGGACTGTACGAGACGTTTGGCGAGGCGCCAGAGTACGACGCCCAGGGCCGGGAGCTGCCACGAGTGGAGTGGGTGGAAGGAGTGGCTATTTTGGTGGCGGTGGTGATTGTAGTCACTGTCGGAGCCGCCAACGACTGGCAGAAGGAGAAGCAGTTTGCCAAGCTGAATAAGAAGAAGGAAGACAGGAAGGTCAAAGTGACGCGCAACGGCCGGCCCATCGAGCTGAGTATCTACGACGTGGTTGTCGGAGACCTGTTGCTGGTGGAGCCCGGCGAGATGATTCCTACTGATGGTGTACTTGTACAAGGCTATAACATCAAATGCGACGAGTCGTCGGCCAGTGGAGAGTCCGATACAATGAAGAAGTACGCTGGTCATGACGTCGTAGAGATTATTGATAAAAATGACAACTCTGCGACGCCGCCACTATCACTGACGCCTCAGTCGAAACAATTGGACGCTTTCATGCTGTCTGGCGCCAAAGTATTAGAAGGAACCGGCCAGGTGCTGGTGACGGCCGTAGGTGAGAACTCCATGCATGGAAGAACTCTCATGTCTCTACAAGACGAGCCAGAGGCCACTCCTTTACAAGAAAAACTCAACAACATTGCTGAGAGCATTGCTAAAATGGGCTTTGCCGCCGCAATCGTGCTGTTTGTTGCCTTGATGATTCGTTTCTTCACCCAGCTGCCCGGGTCCACTCAGACTGCGTCTCAAAAGGGTGAAACGTTTATGAACATTTTCATCACTGCAGTCACTATCATCGTCGTAGCTGTGCCTGAGGGCCTTCCATTAGCAGTCACGCTCGCACTTGCATTCGCTACGACCCGTATGGTTAAAGATAACAATCTCGTACGAGTGTTGAAATCGTGTGAGACCATGGGCGGCGCTACCACGATTTGTTCGGATAAAACTGGTACTCTCACTCAAAACAGAATGTCAGTTGTAGCGGCTACAATCGGAACGAAATCTTGTGAGGTCTTGATTAGCAATGTGAATGATGAAACTGCCGAGTCCGGTCTTTCGTATACCGAAAAGAAGTCATCACCTACGGCCTCGCCTACGGCCTCATCTACTGTGGATCAACTAGTGTCCAGCCTGCCTGAACCGAAATTCAACCTCTTATTGGACTCCATTGCTATCAACTCGTCCGCCTTCGAAGACCATAATCCGTCTGCTTCTGAACCGTTTCTGGGCTCGAAAACTGAAACCGCTCTTCTTGGATTCGCCCGCTCATACATGGATCTCGGCGTGCTTCTTGATTACCGAAAATCCGTCCAAGTCATCCGAGTGTTCCCATTCGATTCTGCTAAAAAGTTCATGGCTACTATTACTCATTCTTCATCTGGCTATCAGCTTCTCCTCAAGGGAGCATCCGAAGTTGTTCTTGCCAGATGTTCACATATCCTCGACACCGATTCATTTACACCCACTGATCTAACCTCGTCCCATACTGAGTTTATTAATACGCAAATCAACAGCTATGCCTCAAAGTCCCTCCGTACGATCGGCTTGGTATATAAAGACCTACCATCTGATTGGACTCCGACTTCCCCCAATGCGTTTGATGAGAAGTCCCTGTTCTCCGACCTTACTTTCCTCACTCTTGTAGGCATTAAAGACCCTCTTAGACCAGGAGTAAAGCAAGCTGTCGCTGACTGTAAAACTGCAGGTGTTGTGGTCCGTATGGTCACTGGTGATAACATCAATACTGCCAAAGCCATTGCTCTTGACTGTGGGATTCTCTCCAACGATCCGGCCGAGGTCATCATGGAGGGTCCTGAGTTCCGCAAACTCAACCCGTTCGAGCTCAACAAAATAGTGCCCAAGCTTCGCGTACTGGCTCGTTCTTCTCCTCAAGACAAGAGAAAGCTCGTCAAGTACCTCAAAAGTATGGATGAAACTGTTGCTGTCACTGGTGATGGTACAAACGACGCCCCGGCTCTTAAACTCGCCGATATCGGTTTCTCCATGGGTATTGCCGGTACCGAAGTGGCTAAAGAGGCTTCAGATGTTATCCTAATGGACGACAACTTTGGAAGTATCGTCAAGGCAATTAAATGGGGTCGTACTGTAAACGATGCTGTTAAAAAGTTTCTCCAGTTCCAGCTCACTGTCAACGTTACTGCTGTGTTACTCACATTTGTCTCAGCAGTTGCTGATAGTAAGGACACTTCGGTTCTTACTGCTGTTCAACTTTTGTGGGTAAACCTCATTATGGATACATTTGCTGCTCTTGCACTAGCCACTGATCCTCCTTCGGAGTCTGTCTTGCACCGTAAACCCGACAACAGAAAGACCGGTCTTATCTCTGCCACTATGTGGAAAATGATTCTTGGCCAGGCAGTCTTCCAGCTTATTGTTACATTTGTTCTTCACTTTGGTGGAAGCAAGATCTTCAATCTCGACCCCAGTGTTGGCCGTAACAAGGAACAACTTGCCGCCATGGTTTTCAACACGTTTGTGTGGTTACAATTCTTTAATATGTTTGTAAACCGTCGTCTCGACAATAAGCAGAATATCTTTGAAGGTGTCCATCGCAATTTTTTCTTCATTACCATTGCTGTACTCATTGGCGGTCTCCAGATTGTGATTATGTTTGTTGGTGGTGCTGCTTTCAGTATTGCCAAACAATCCGGTGCTATGTGGGCTACTGCCATTATTTGTGGTATGATTTCAATTCCCGCTGGTATTATTCTACGTCTTATTCCCGACGCGTGGGTTATCAAGCTGTACCCTGCTAGAGCCGTCAACTGGGTTCTTCGTCACTTGCCTCGTAAGAAGTCTAAAGGTCCAGATATTGTCATTGACGAGGAATCTACCATGGGTGACTCTCAACAGTATGTTTGGCCTGCTGCTATCGAACAAGTTAGACAAGAGTTGGTATTCCTCAAGACTGTCCGTGGTGGTCGTGTACTGCAACTGAATTTCAAGCCTAAGAAGCTTTATAATTCTTGGAAAGAAGCATTTACTCCATCTAGCGCTTCTACGAACAGTATCAACTCGCCCAATTCCCCCAGTTCAACTCTGTCGCCGAACTCTTACTTTGCTGATGACCATTCTGCTCCTAATAGCAGTCCTCCATCCGGCAATTTCTTGTCGGTTCCTGGACGTCATGGAAGAAGTCGAAGCCCTGGTAGCAGCATTGCTGCTCTTTCGATTGTTCCTGCCGTTGTTGGTGGAGCTGTTGGAGGTTGGGCGCCTGAGTTGGCACCTTCAAGTCCATCATCTCCTCTTAGACCATAGGACTTCAAAAAAAAAAAAATTCCTGATTTCCGTCTTTTTGCCTGTTGACTATTTTGCATCTCTTTTTTTTTTTGGTTTTTTGCTATGTTATAATTTATTTTTGCATTTTTTCTTATCTATCCTTATATAGCTAATGTATACAGCATCGCATTATTTCGACTAGTAGTAGAAGCTGATTATCTATCGATGGTTCCCGTATTTCTGTGAACTATATATATATCCCAGAGGTTACCCACCAATTCTAACCAGGGCAAGGGACCGTAGTCCACTATAAATATCGAAAATTTCACTGGCTTTTCTTCGTTTCCCCTTTTACTCTTTACAATGTCTTAACTAGGCGCCCAGAGTCACGGAGCGATGCTTATTGCGAATCGTTCGTTTTGTCCTTGACAATCTTACGTGCTAGGGTGGCCTTATATTATTGTATGAGAGGAAATATTTCTTTCATCGGTTGAACCGGTCCTTCGAATCGTACAGTCTAGTAAATTGGTCTGTATCGTGACTCTAAACGTACATATTTTGATGATCATATATATTTAGTCGTTTGTGTAAGAATAAATAAATAACAAATGAGTATGCAAAGGATTTGAATTTGACTTGTAAGTTGGCTATGTGCAAAACATTACTACTGTCTACCTACCAGCCTAGCATCTACGCTATCACCTTCTCTTTGCTTCATTTTCAGCTCTAGAAGCGCTGGCTTGGGACAGGCTATTGGCTTCATATCCGGGCCGTTTTCTTTATACACTCGAGAGCAGCATGCGTAGAGGTCGTCGATATATTTTGTACACTTGGACTCGTCATATCCGTTTCTCTGAATGCAGCCTATCAATATGTTAGTGAAATCCAATTCAATTCCCGCTGGCAAATCCCTCTACTATACACACCTTGAATAGCACATGCTTGAGCATGACATGAATTAGAATTGAATTCCGATCCCATGGTAAAGATAGTTGGAGTATTAGTATAATTGAAGGTTGCTCAATTCTGTCTCAGAAAACTTTCTTCGGTGAAGATAATTATTACATCTAGCCGTACGTTCTTGTACTGATTAGCTACGACGATATCGAATATCCACTTAAATGCTTAATCTATTCTGTATAACATATCATCTCTCTTTCGCACAAATTTATTTCTTATATCATCATCTACTCATTATTCTACTGGTGATAATAATCTTAGTCCAATACCTACGAAACCTCGAGCGACCACCCAATTTTACCCTTGCCTCTATCTTATCGGATCCTCTGAATCTGCCTTGAACTATGAGATTCAATCTAGATTAGAAGCTCATTAGAAACCTTCTTAAATGATTCCATAAAATACTGAATGTACGACTCGGTATAGAAAGAATGATGTGATCCATGAGAAGTAACGAGATTATGTGCAAGTTCGTGTGCCACAATCGGGTACCAATAATCCAGAGACTCAACTGCATTCCAGGGCCCGCCAATATCTCTTTGCATTCCTTTGAATGGAGACCAAAAGTAATGAAGATTGAAGAATAAACTTCCTTTGAAATTAAACGCAATCGAGCTCGAATTGGGGTCTAAATATATATGGAACGAACGCGGATTACAATCATAAATCTAAAATTGTTAGTATATCACTCACTATTTCCACCAAACGAAGCTTACTTACCGTTGCACAAGAATATAAAACTATTTGGAATCTTTCTGCTTCCTTTAGCTGTATAGCAGTGAAATCCGGCTGATCTATCTTAACGTAGCACCGAAGACCGCCACTTAATTGAGTGACCAATCGTATATCATGGGCAATCTCATCGTCACACGCCATTAATTCTCGCGGCGGAGCGATATCCACGTGATGGTTAGCCTGGAGAGTATTTCTAGAAAACGGCTTCGTCGAAGATAATCCTTTTTTCAGAAGCTCCGTTGGCTCAGCACTTGGTTTTGGTACATTATATTGTTCTTCTGCTCTTTTGTTGAAATTAAAAACTGATGTCTTTAGTCCACTGAAAAACTTTAGGTGTCCTTGTTGCTCTGGATGAGTTTGTGGTGCCGTTGGCGATCGCACTTGTGTAGGAGCAGGAGGTGGTGCTGGTGATGGTGCTGGCACTGGTACCACTTTCACGTCAGATAGTTCCTTTGCACTTTTTCTAATAGTCTTCTGGTCAAAGCTAACTGTGTCTGGTACATTGCTACTACTTTTGTCTCTATCCTCGAGCAACTTTTTCTTTGCCTCTTCTCTAGCTTTCTCTCTTTTTTCTTCCAATTTTGCATCATCCCGAGCTTTCTGTTTCAGCAATCTATCCACATTGTATCCCTTTCTTTGTAGAGATTTTAAATCAGACTTCAATTGAAGCTCCAGTACGATCACTGAGTCAGGCGTTGGCCGTTGCAATATCTCTTTCACTAATGCTTGACTGACATCGAACCAGTCGAAATCTTCTAAATCGACATATAGCTTATTATGGGATTCTATGCAAGCTTTGATATCTTCAGCTAGAGTCGGCGATTTGGCAAATCTCAGGCCAATCCGTCGTCGCAGCTGGATTTTCGAAACCGGAATGACTTGAATCTGCGCAATGGCATTGGGTCGCATCTTGGACGTTTCTCTTGTTCCTTCAAGAAATAGCTTAACTCGTTCTATAATCCTATTCTTTATGCCAGTGACCTTCTTTTCAATAACCGGATCTTTTATATCAAGCGGCACTCCAAGTTGCATAGTCTGCTCCACGATACTCGAAAGTTTGTGAGATCCAAGAGATAAATAGAATGCTTCTAACGTGCTATCTTGCGGTGCGACCTTTATGTACGATTTGAATAAATTGAATGAAATCACATCATCAACAATAACAATCTCTGATGCTGGTGCTAAAGTATGAGTGGCTTTCTCGTGGTAAGTAAACCCATCTTCATCAATATCTTCATTACCTTCACCACCTTTGTAGGACAACGATAGTAAGAAAGGTGCGCTTCGCATTTTCGAAACCAGTCCATGATTTTTAGAAATCTTGGGCCATGCTTCCGCCAAGCGACCTAAGAATGTTTCGTATTTCTCGTTACTCGATGATAATTGATACATTGATACTGGATCGTCAACTGCCGCTTCAGCGATTTCTATAATACTGGGATTGTACCGAACACCCACTTTGAGAAGAAATGGAGATGCAGAAGGGGTCATTTGAACAAAGTCGAAAAAATCTTTGAAAAATGAATCCCCATCATCGCCGTCAGTAGACTCTAAGAAGGTTTTCAACGGGTACTGGTGTTTTATCTTATCTTTACCTAGTCCGATCGGAATGAAAGCAATGCTTTGAAATTCTCTAATCAGAGCATCAGTAATGTCTGAAACAAATAACGACAGGTACGTGAACATGGACTCTGCTATTTTAACAGATGGTGGGACATTCTTTGAAAGGGCTGCTGCAAGTTCGGTCATGGCAGGGGTTTTTCTGATGCCAAATTTCCAGCCTTCGGATACTAATAGCTCGTCTCGCACTACAGGAAGTCCAAATAATTCAGCTTGTTTATCAATAAAGCATTGCTTGGGTGATGTGTAGACGGACTGGCCGTTCAATCTTGCAGGGATGAACTTCTCAGTTACAAGGGACAATGCTGAGGGTGAGTATTTGTTCTTGCCGCTATTTGTGATAAAATAATCAATAGCGATTTTGATTTTAGTCTCGGAAGAGACTGCTGCTTTGACAAGTTGACCTTCGGTAGGACATTTCAAGAGGCCGATATCAAATAATAGCATAGCTTCAGGACTGGTTTCAATCCAGAGGTCCCACTTAAGAGTACGAAATCCAAGAGAAGTCAATGCAGAGTTTGGGGCATAAAGGTCACTGGCTTTGTAGAGAACTTTTTCGCTTTCTTTTCTCTTGTCATAATTGGCCTCAAAGAATGACTTTTCTTTTAACAATTGCCAATCAGAAGATTTTAACGATTTCCGATTCTTGGTAAGATATCGAACCATGTCCACCGTGGTCCACTTGACAGTCGAACTAGTTGGGTCGTGCAGTAACTTCAAAACAAAGGCCATATCGACAGATTCACGGAGCCCTAAATCGAAAAGAAATCGATAATCGGCTGTCAATTGTGACGACTTGACGGGTAAATTGGGAAATAGGGGGATATCAATCAAGTACGATTCAGACGGCAATTTCATTCCTAACTGAGTAGCAATACACGTTTCGTTTTGGAGAAGATCATGAACGCGCATTTTCTGGGTACCTGAAAAGGAGTTCCAGTTACTGCTAATCTTTTGTAGAGCTTTAATTGAAAAATCTGGGCTGATGGATATGTTCGATTCTAAAGGTAGATTGGACTTGCCTTCAACTAAGTACACGAGCCATTCAACAGCGTTTAGCTCATGCCAGCCAAGCTCGTCTAATGTACTCCAAGGTATGTCTTTGATGAATTTATAGGCAATACAGGTAGGTGGAAGTGGATGGCTTTCTTCAATAGTAAACTTGTTTTGGTACGAATGAACACCTCGCAAGAATGCAGTTGTATTATTGTCATTTTTGGACGTATTCGTATCACCGTCAGTGACCACCGCTAGATCCAGAAGAGCCGTAATTCGATCCAAGGTTAATCTCTTTTTATGCAATTCTTCAACGCACCAGAGTATCAAGTCTTTTAGATCAGATGGTGATAGCGTATGGCCTTGGATTTCTTCGGAGATGTCATCCACAGAAATTCTCTTTAGAAATCCTAACTCAGTGGCTCGTTCTATAAATTTAGGACATTCGGAAGCGACATTATATGGCAATATAGGAGTGTCACGAATAAAACACGTAGCGCTATCAGCGAGCCTGATCTCATTTGACAGTTTTATACCCTTTTGAGACGGAAGAGAGAGCATTGGAGAACAATTCCAGAATCCACCGGCAATCCAGTTACCGACATTCGGATCGGGCGTCGATGTTTCAAATTCAAACCGGTTGATAATGTAACAGGCGCTTTCCAGCAAATCACTAAGTCGAGATGATGAATAAGCCGTGGCTATCTTGGACATTTCATTTTCGTATATTGATCTTGTCAGTACTCCACTAATGTAAAGCATCTGCTCATTCCAATCTTTAACGTGCTGATTCGACATATCTACCGCTGTTCTTTCCATAGTAGGAATCAGCTGATTCATACAAATATGGGACCTCATAGACGTGCTTTGTTTAGTAGGGAATCCGATATAGATCTTTGCATCGTTGAACTGCTTGGGAAAGATATACTCAGACAGTGGAGGAGACAACTCAGATAACTCTTTTTCTTCTCTATTATATGCCAGCATGGAAATGATAGCCTTTTTAGCAGGCGCTTTCATGACAGTGGCTTTCATTTTGGCGGCAAACGAAGAAGACACTGACACGTCGACAACTCCAGTGACCTTACGGAGAAAGCACACTACCTCGGTCACATCCGATGGGTTTGTTGATGATGTTACCAGTGTAGAAAAGAGTTTTTTTCCAAAGCTGATTAAGTTGGACGATTTGCCAAACAGGCCCTCGTTAGAAGTTTGTGTCACGTTCATATATTTGACCTTTACTTGGAGTGATTCGACGTCTAGTTTATTTAGAGTGAGAAATCCATTTGGTGATCTACGGTTTAGATGGGACGGGATAGCCAGGCTATTTCCGGGGCCAACGACTTTTCTTAAATTCAATAACTGAATTCCATCCACTTCTAAATCTACCGCTGCCAAAGAGATTAATGTGAAGCTTTGTGTTAGGAAGGCAGTAAACGACTGCAAGTTAGGCAACAGTCCATTAGATCTATACGGCAGATCGACAATTGTCCATGATTTAGATACGTTGTCGTCCGCGACCTTTTCCTTTCTATAATGTAATTGATCTCCTTCGTAAAAGAACGACATAACAGTATCTCCAGAATGTACTAGAGGCTCATCAGTCAATTCGAATACTGAATAGAACCCAACGCCAAATGCTCCGATCTTGGATTCGTTGGGGTTTCCTTTTGCAATTTCCTTGAGTCGGTTCCAGTCTTCAGTCTCAAACAACTGGCCATCATTTCTCACTGTCAATCTTACAACTGGTCTACTATGAATAGAAGATATGTTTTCGTTGCTTAAGGAAGTGGCTGCTGCGTCGGTCTTGAATGAAATAACAACTCTATTGGCTCTGGCATCTGCGCTATTCTGGAGCAGTTCTCTGTATAACGCATAGTCTACCGGGTATTTTGTAAGAGTTCTAGTAATCAATCTGTTTTGTTGTGTTAGCTGAAGAGATGTTTGGCCACCACGGACCCCAACTGTACGTACGCTCGGTGGTTCACTGCAACAGTTTCATTCCGCGAGTCTCGATTCGTCGCTTCTTTACGAAACTTTGTGTAATCCATTATAACTTGGGTTATTGTTGACGGTAAGAAGTGGAATGTGGACGAATATGGCCGACCTTATATCTAGGAGCATTGAGAGAAGGAAATGGTCGCAGCACGCCGTGCGGGATTTCTCTGGTAGCTACATGCCGGAATGGATTTTAAAGTTGAGTGTCATATCTCGAAATTTATAGGCCACTGAGTTGGAATCGGGTGGTTTGCCCGATTTCGATTGGCTATCTAGGCCCTATTGGGGGTGTTTATTTATTTTTTCTAGGTGTGCTAGGTGTGCAATCGAGATTGATTGGCTGTACTAGTATGTGCAACTACTGCAGGAGCTTTTAGTAGATAGTATATCGGGAATCTGGTAGATTAATCTAGAAAGAGCATTTAGGGCTACTTCTGGAATAGCGAAATATGGAAATGACATAAATATTTAGTTATAGCAACTTTTTTTTCTTTCACAGATGTATCTGGGATTGAGTCTTGCGCAGGGTGCTGGCGATCGTACGTACATGAATCTAATAAGACCATTGTAAACTGCAGCAGTAGATAATGGAGATGTGACGAGAAATAATCTGGTATTTGTGTTTTCTTTCTACTACTCATCTCGGTTGGTATCTTCCATCTCACGTTCTTTGTCTTGCATTATCCACTCTCTGTGTTTCTCTCTCCAGTCTCTGCTCTCTAAGTTGCACATTATGCACTTGTCATGTAGAATATGTGATCTTCAGGGGTCGCTAACGCACGTCCACCTAATGCAGATAGATTATGGTACGCTGGTGGCATTCCAAAACTTCGGTTTGCGATATTTTATTTATAGACAATTATCCTCCTCGCCTTCAATTCATTTAAGATGGTTTAAAAGGACATCTATAATTGCCGATCAGCGTAGTGTAGGTAGCTTTTTGCTTTGGACGACTTTCGGACGACTGACAACGTTTTATATATATTCGGATTATATCGCTTTCCAGAGATACAATCATAGCGTCATCAGTATATTCTGAATCAAATAGTTGCATCTCTTGCTAAACACCGATAACAACATTGTTTGATTTGTAATTTATATGACAGTAAAGTAGCCGTTGTATTGGAAACTTAACAAATCACTTTGTTCACTGAATTTCTAAATTCTACTATATAACCCAGACGTCACTATCTACATACCAATAGTGAGATAAAAAACAAGTCAAACTCTAAGAAGCACTTTCTTCGATACACCAATTGACCCCGGAAGAACTCGCTCTCATTGCAGATCTCCCCCTGCATATGGACATCTCTAGTCCTTTCAATTCGCCAATATACTACCTCCTCCACCACCACTGCCAGAGCTTTACCATCACATCACCACTCTATCTACCCTAGCAATCCTACTCTGCAAAACCAAAATCCTTCTAAGAAATCACCAAACAAAGCTCACACCCGTACCAAAACTTGACCTCACAACCAAATTTTTAGCCGCGCGTTAAGCTTCACGAACTGAAGGTTATGCGCCAACCGAAGAGACCTCAACTGCCCACCGTCAACGGGATGATCTTTCCATGAAAATTTATTAGCACAATATAGAGGTCCCCGGAATTCACCCATTCCTTTCTAAGCATCATGTCTGCACATTACACTCGTATAGATAATGGAGATGGCCGGTCTCTCTCTTCTCCTCCGCGTGGGATAGAAGACTCACAAGTGTCTCTGGAATTAGAATCGCTAGCATCGTCGGACGAAGATGGATCAATCGGCTCCGTATCAAGTAGAGGGCTATCACCTTTAAGGTCGCCCATTAGATCACCGGATTCTCTGGGAGGTGATAATGATCCGGAAAGATACAATATGCAGCTCCACGGTAGATCTCTAAGTGTTTCAACTATAGGAGATCATATGATTAGCCTGAGTGCTACAAGTGATCCCTTTTTCGCAGATAGAGATGCCATTCCGTTAGAAAAACAAAAGCGGTTGAATGTGTTTCACGGCTTAAGTTTGGTTATTGGCCTACAGATTGGCTCGGGTATTTTTGCGTCTCCAAATCAGATCAATGCGAACTCCGGATCAGTTGGCATGTCTCTAATAATCTGGATCGCAGCCGGTCTGTTAGCATGGACCGGTGCTTCTTCTTATGCAGAACTAGGTAGTGCTATCCCATTAAATGGGTCTTCTCAAGCATACCTGAATCAGATCTATGGATCTCTACCCTCTTTTCTATTTGCTTGGACGGCTCTGACAATCTTGAAGCCAGGAAGTACTGCTATCATTGCGATCATTTTCTCGGAATATTTCTGTCGAGCTTTAGGGCCGAGTGAAGTGTTCACCAATTACTGGTTTCAGAAATTTGTTGCAATAATTGGTTTAGGGATGGTAGTAGCATTGAACTGTTTCAGCACAAAGTTGGGTGCTAGAGCTGGTAATCTCTTTCTAGTAGTAAAAATCGGCGTACTATTAGCAATAACGATTATTGGCATCGTAGCAAGTTTTCATTTTCATGATACAAACGCCTTGACTGGTAAAGATAGTGGGGGTCTATTTTCTGGGTCTTCGAAATCAATCGGTAACTATGCTATTGCTTTATATGCTGGCCTATGGGCGTACGACGGCTGGGATAATATGAACTATGTTTCTGCCGAGATGAAAAACCCCCGTAGAGATCTCCCTCGAGTTATCCATATCGCTATGCCAGTCGTTATTGTAGCTTATATTCTTGCTAACATAGCATACTATGCAGTAATGTCTGAAGAGGAAATCGAGAAAACCACATCGGTGGCTATTACTTTTGCAACTAAAACCCTTGGTCCTGCTGCTGGTATTGTATTTGCCATTTTGATCTCCATTTCTTGTATAGGAGCACTCAATGCAACTATTTTTTCATCTGCCCGTCTTGTATATGCTTCTGCTGAAGAAGGATTTCTTCCACAAATGTTTTCCAAGCTCCACTCTACACGGTCAACTCCTGTGAATGCGCTAGTTCTCCAGGCTGTTCTTGCCTGTGTATTTATTCTAGTTGGTGAATTCCACTCCCTTCTTACATTTTACGGGTTTGCTGGATATTCATTTTACTTCCTTACCGTGTCTGGAGTGATTGTTCTCCGTATTCGTGAGCCAAACCTTGACCGGCCGTATAAAACCTTTATCACTACACCTATCATGTTCTGCTGTGTAGCATTATTCCTTGTTTCGCGGACACTCTTCGAGAAACCCATAGAATCCCTTTTTGTTGCGTTATTTATTGCTAGCGGTCTACCCATTTATATTTGGAGGTTTGGACTTCTCTCCGACCTCTCTACCCCGTCTTTGGACGGAATTCTTCGTGCACTTAAAATACGGAGGTAAAAATATAGTTGATTTGTTTAGTAAATTAGAAAATTAGTATATCTTGTTAGAGGTTGGGCTCTGCCTACTCCTCTAGTTTATTGTTTATTGTTCTATTGTTTTATTGTCAAGTTTAGAGGCCGATCGTGCAGGCGGATTAATTATGTAAATTAGTTCATAAAGGTATGCTATTGGGGGTCATAAATCGATGTTTAGTCGTCGTTGAGGTCGGGAGGAACTATTTTTCTGCCAATGCCTGATGTATCAGCTATGTATGATAGAGAGTTACATGCGTCGTGGAGGAGACAGTCAGTGAGATGAAGGCACTGGTGGAGCGTGGCATCGAATTTTTCTGCCGACTTAAGAAATGAAATGTGTGCTTTTGTACGTTCTTGGACATCTTCTAAGATACTGCTATCATTAGCGAAGTCATCGCTGAGTTCCGAATAGTCGTCAATAATTCCTGGCTCCGAAGTATCAGATGATTCACATTCTGCTTCTTCTTCTTCTTCTTCGTCTGTGTCGTCGTCAAGCGAGTAAATCTTCGTTAAACTGTTAATATCATGCGTGAAAGATCTACTGCTGTTCAGGTACTCCAGATCTCTTTTTTGACGGCGTATTTTTTTTTCCAAGTAACGATTAATCGACAGTAAAGAGCTGTTGGTAATCTCTAAATCCTTAATCTTGCGATCAGCTCGTGCTTTGGATAGTGAGGATTGGGATGCTATTGTCGGTGATTGGAATACTGGTCCTGGTGAAGTGGACTCATGTTGGAGTGGTGGAGGAGATAATGCTGACGACGTTCTGTTCGTCTCTTTGTCGGGGGGATGCGATAGTAAAGGATCTAGTGATATGTTGTTGGTAGAAGAGGCGTTATTAGGTGGCATTAAAGAGGGTGACACCGATACATCAGACCCAATTTGAACAGACGGGATAATAGTTGGCGACAATTTTAAGCTAGGAGACGAAGCTCTGGGTGAGAGCGTTGACACTTCCGATAGTGGTGATATGGATGGCAAAGAAGCCTTAGGCGAAAGAAGAGACGTCGACGATGATAGTTTGAGGGAAAGAGGGGCAGTCGGCGATTTGTTCTTGGATACTAGTCTAGGCGATGGTACCAAGAAAGATGTTGAGGTACCACTACTGCTTACAGAAGGGCTTAGTGACCTCTTATTCTGAGTACTACCTCCATTGACTTCAAAAGGTTTACGCGACGTTTGGTACAAGAGAGGTTGTTGGCTCGGGCTAGTCGATGCCACGGCATTATAGTGAAGATCTGGTTTTAGGTCTAAAACAGACACCCGATGACGAATTATTGAGGGTCCAATACTGACATCAGAAGAAGCAGAACTAGACACAGCGGGTGATGTGGATATGGCGCCATTATGGCTTTCTGATAAAACTGGCCCCTGAACTAGCTTTACCGATCCGTTTCGCGGCCGGACCTTAATATCAGAATTCGCTCTGAAAAATAAACCACGAGAAGAGCCATTTTCGTCCATATACGCGGCAGAAGTAGGACTACTGCTGCCATTCAACGGTTTATGAGCGTTTCTGCCCAAGCCAGGAGCGCTTGTTTCATTAGACAATGGTACCGTCTCTGGGGAAAGTTCCTGGCGGACATAAACTCTTCTAGAGACATTTCCGCTACCGCCAACGGTGGCTCCCAAACCGGGATCGATGTCGGGAGCAGAGTTCATTCGATACATGATGGGATCTCTTTTACTCCTATGAACTGATAACCAATTTAAATGAGCAAGTCTAGAAAGGGTCTGAAACAAAAAACATCGAAGTCTGCACCGTTCGATATAGAGTTCCTGCGCCGGTGCGGCTCACCCCCTGAATTCGCCTGCAAAGTCTAGACCCTGAAAAACCGTGCTTCACGGGTTTTTCAA
The DNA here is from genome assembly GCA_030579895.1 of Sugiyamaella grinbergsii. Lineage (NCBI taxonomy): Eukaryota > Fungi > Ascomycota > Dipodascomycetes > Dipodascales > Trichomonascaceae > Sugiyamaella > Sugiyamaella grinbergsii. The sequence continues at coordinate 222,013 of JAKTRT010000012.1, forward strand.
GAAATATCAATGGACTGGTATCGAGTACAAGATGACTGGTTCAGGTAGAAAAGAGTGATTGGGGATCAGATATTTAAACGTCACGACAACATGATTCAAGCGTGATATCAGATGTAGATAGGATAAGAAGGAGAGTCAAATGGTGATGGAAAAAAGTGAATGAATGAATGAATGAATGAATGAATGCATGAATATATCTTGATTAAAGTCCTATACAACAAATAAATTATACAAATAAATTTCCATGTCTTATCTATCTCTAAGGGGGACTGTTCAGATGTTGGCCCGGATTCAGGCTAATTATTGGATATAGTTTGATTTCGGAATGTTGCGGTGTTGCTGGATTCCCCATTGAAATTTCAATGAGCATATGGGAACACCGTTTGGAAAAAGTGATAGAATGATAGTGCTCAACGTCACGCGTGATAATAATAATAAATACTTAGTATCCGTCCAGTCTTGGAGCTCAAAGTACTGAAATATCGAAAAGTATTCCATCAACCAGATAATCATTATAAGTATGAAATGAGACATGGGTTTTGCTTTATATCTTCATGAGGTCACGTGGAAAGAACACAAACCTTTAAACTACACAACTAGCAAAATGACAGCTTCGGCCATATCCAGAGTAAAATAAGATTTCCCGTCCGATCAATCATATTCAAGCCTCTGAGAGCCTTGATCAGTAATGCCGTGGGAGACCAGGCGTGAACAGAAGGTGTTGAAGTTGAATTTTTTTTTGTTCTCGGTGGGATTCCAGTTTTTCATGATTAGCTTGTGAAGAGTTTGATAATGATTCTATCTGCGTGGTACAGTGACAGTTCAGAGACAAATCAAATTGATATTCCTCTTGTCTGTCCACTAATCAGAGGTTTTTGATTTATTTACTCTAGGCGATCGTCAAGTATAAACTCTCTTTTTGCCCATGTACTTAACATCGCAGCTTATCAGTTTATGCGAGATTATGCAGGGATGATAAGAATATGGTGTGGCTGGCGCGACGTACACGTGACTGTAGATGCCGTACGTTGGGGGGGTCCTCTCGCGCACTTCCGCAGTAAATATATTTAATCATCCCATTGCCTGCCTCGTTTTTACATTAATTGCTTTGCTATTTGACCATCTATTGTCAATTCGTTTGTTAAGACTTGGCGAGAGAAGATTTATGGAGCCTGTTACTAGCTGATTCGGAAATGCAATTTGCTCCGTTCAAGTCCTTTGTGGACGCATCTTTCTTTCAGGAGCTATCGGACCAGAAGCTGAATAAGCTGAAGCTGAGTGAGGAGAAGGTTCCGGTCAATGCTAGTTATAGTACCTCGCTAGCAGACAATAGGACACCCACGATCTCGCTGTCTGGGTCGTCGTTTGGTACTGGAGGACAGTTTAGTACAATTACATCGTAAGTTTGCCTCGAAACATAGCTTTTGAGTAACGTTCCCAGGGAGCAATATAGCCTATTGCAGAGTGAGCGAGTGAGCGAGTTAGCCATTGGTCTGGGGTTATTCGATATTCAACTAACTAACGGTGTAATAGAAGCTTGATAGATTATATTGCGACAGGATGGATCACAAACTCAAATACACTCGAGTCATTCAAGGAGATCAATAAATCACAGTTGATCCAGGGCGATGCGAAAATGGTAAGTACGCAAAGCGATGGTTCCCAGACAGAAGCTAACATTGATATTCTGTAGATCTTGGACGCGATTCACGATAAAAGCGCGCTAGAAAACCCATCTCTGTTGAACCAGTTCCACGTGATTGCGTTTTCGGACCTGAAACACTATAAATTCTACTACTGGTTTGCATTTCCTGCGATTCCTACTTCGTGGACGGTGGCAGACGAGAACCCAACGACTCCTGTGGATGAACTAGAGAGTGGAGAACTGAACAGAGCCATCCGGCTATGGAGAGAAGATACCAGAAAAGAGGAATGGGGGTTCTTTTTAGTGAAAGAGGTAGAGAGAAATGACAGCCTCAGCAGGACTACCACCACCGACATCCCGGACTCTTACGCAATTGGAAGCCTTAAAGACCACGAGGCATTCTGGAAAGACGTCCCGGACGAAAAGAGAAAAGTCGGATTCGCAGACCCAAGTACTGTCCCCGGTATACCGGGATGGCCGCTGCGGAACTTTCTTGTTCTTCTGTCGCAGGCGTTTGGTGTTTCCAAAACGTCCATACTGGCCTATAGAGACAATCCCATGATTCGAAATGCTAGTGACGCCGTGAGCTCTCCTAGGAGTTTCTGGATTAATGTGGATTCCATCGACGAGTTTATTTCATTATCTAAAACTACCGGCTGGGAACGCAACAGCGCGAATAAACTGACACCTAAGGTGTCTGATCTAGGAGCACTGATCAATCCGAGGCAGTTGGCCGATCAAGCAGTAGACCTGAATCTCAAGTTAATGAAATGGAGAATCGCACCGTCGCTTGATCTGGACGTTATCAAGAATAACTCGTGTTTGCTTCTCGGTGCCGGTACCCTTGGTAGTTATATTTCTCGTGCACTATTAGGCTGGGGAGTGAGAAAAATTACATTTGTTGATAGTGGGACTGTTTCCTTTTCAAATCCAGTCCGGCAGCCGTTGTATACGTTTAAAGACTGTCTTGATGGAGGAGCACCCAAGGCAGCACGCGCAGCACAAGCATTGAAAGAAATATACCCATCCGTCGAATCAGAAGGATATAAACTCGAAATCCCCATGGCAGGTCATCCAGTAACGAATGAAGAGCGCCAGAAGAAAGACTACGACCAGCTGATTAAACTTATGGACGAGCATGATACGATCTTTGTTCTCATGGATAGCCGCGAGAGTCGCTGGTTGCCTACAGTAATAGCGTCTGCTACGAATAAGCTGGTGATTAATGTTGCGCTGGGCTTTGATAGTTATGTTGTAATGCGCCATGGTGTGTCGGCTACGGTAGATCATCATTCTCCTCATCTTGGCTGTTATTTTTGCAATGATATCGTCTCCCCCGTTGATGTAAGTATAAGAGGAAGTGGTAGTTGCAGTTCATTGTGTAGCACCATGTTCACTAACAATCTCTATTTAGAGCATATCAAGACAGACGTTAGACCAAATGTGTACAGTTACACGGCCAGGAATCGCATTACTTGCTGCTTCGTCAGCAGTGGAACTATTATCGTCAGTTCTTCAACATCCATTGAAGTCTCTAGCTCCGCCGTACAAAGAAGACGACGACGAGACCTCTTCATTCTCGAACCCGCTGAGCGTAACGCCCCATCAACTTCGTGGGTTTTTGCATAGGTTCGAGACAATGAAAATATGGGGTCCTTCGTATGACCGATGTTCTGCCTGTTCTGACAAGATTGTAGACGCATGGAAGACTGGTGGATGGAATTTCGTCAAGCAGGCGTTGAATGATCCCGAGTATGTGTCGGAACTTAGTGGACTAGCAGATCTTCATCGTCAGGCGCAGGAGCTTGAGCTTGGTGAAATGGGTTGGACAAGTGGTTCGGATGGGGAATTGGCTTGACATTGATGTATTTGGTTATATTATAGAAGTGAGTCTACAAACGTGAGATCTGAGATTAGAACAATAGCTGGATCCACCTTGTATACATACTCGATGTATTTTTTATTTGAAACTCCTTTCCATAGCGTCACTCCTATTCACCTTAATATCTGAAACACATGACCCATTGAAAAGTTTATAAGAACTAGTTTTAATATTTAATCTCTACTTTTGAATAGTTTCTTCTCACCGAGTCTTTATAAGAGGACTGACGGATAGCACCTACTAGTAGACATTTGTAGCAGATTTGGCTATAGACATTGCTCTCGGCTTATTCCGGTCGCTGCTATCTAACACATATCTACTACTACTACTACTACTACTACTACTACTAACATAAACCAATTCTGAGCTTACATCTACTACCACTTCCTCATCACATGATGTAGCCCCGGTTTAACAATATTCTACTCCCGCTATACGAACGCTACTGACTTCTCCTTTTTACATTCTCTTCTTACTTGCAACAAAACCATCTCCATCTACCACCTCTGTCTCTACTACCCCCATACTTACAACCATGGTTTTAGCAGACCTTGGCCGTCGTATTAATGCGGCAGTGAGCTCGCTCACCTCTCAAAATGTGGTCGACCAGACTGCTCTGGACGCCATGTTGAAAGAGATCTGTACGGCACTGCTAGAATCTGATGTCAATGTAAAACTGGTTGGCCAGTTGCGAAACAGCATTCGAACCAAAGTAGCAGCTGCTTTGAATAAAGAAGAAAAAGAGTCTGGAAACACAAATAACTCCAACGCCGTGAAAAGATTGGTGCAAAAGACGGTATTTGATGAGCTCTGTGAGTTGGTCGAAGCCCATCCGGCCGACGAACAGTTCAAACCAAGAAAAGGCAAAAGTAATGTAATTATGTTTGTTGGTCTTCAAGGTGCTGGTAAGACCACCTCGTGTACCAAATTGGCTGTTTATTATCAAAGAAGAGGGCTTAGAGTAGGGTTAGTATGTGCAGATACTTTCCGTGCTGGTGCGTTTGATCAGTTGAAACAGAATGCTACCAAGGCCAAGATGCCATACTACGGTTCATACACCGAGCCCGACCCTGTCAAGGTCGCTAAGGACGGTGTTGACAAGTTCAAAAAGGAGAAGTTCGACCTGATTATAGTCGATACCTCTGGACGCCATCGTCAAGAGCAAGAATTGTTTGCTGAGATGGTCCAGATTGGTGAGGCGGTGAGACCCGATCAGACTCTAATGGTTCTTGATGCGTCTATAGGACAGGCTGCCGAGCAACAAAGTAAAGCGTTTAAAGAGGCGTCCAACTTCGGTGCCATTGTCCTCACCAAAATGGACGGCCATGCCAAGGGAGGTGGTGCGATCTCGGCTGTAGCAGCTACAAACACTCCCATCGCATTCATAGGTACAGGTGAACATGTCCATGACTTTGAGACGTTTTCTCCTAAACAGTTTGTATCGAAATTGCTTGGAATCGGCGATATCCAAGGTCTTATGGAGCATGTTTCGACCCTTAAACTCGATCAGAAGGAAACCATCAAGCACATCCAACAAGGTATATTCACTCTACGGGATTTACGTGATCAAATGAGCAACATCATGAAAATGGGTCCTCTTTCGAAAGTCGCGAGCATGATCCCTGGTATGAGCCAGCTCGCAGACCAGATCGGAGAAGAGGACTCCACCAAACGGCTGAAGTCCATGATCTATATTATGGATTCAATGACCGAGAAGGAACTTGATTCCGACGGGTCTCCATTCGCTCACCAGCCTTCTCGTATTGTGCGCGTGGCCCGTGGCAGTGGCACTTCTGTCCGCGAGGTCGAAGAGGTCCTCTACCAGCAAAAGATGATGGCCGCCATGGCAAAGAAAATGGGCGGCAAGGGAGGCATGATGAACCGAATGCAGCAAATGGCTGGAGCAGGAGGCCCCAATGCTGCTCAACTGTCTGCTGCCCAGCGTCGTCTGGCCTCAATGGGCGGTGGGCCTGGCGGCGCCGGAGGCATGCCCGACATGTCGCAGCTTGCCGGCATGTTTGGCAACGGCGGCATGCCTGACATGGGCGAGATGATGAAAATGGTCGGCTCGAACCCCAATCTCCAGAACATGATGAAGAACTTTGGTCTCAAATAGAACGACCACCACTCTCGTTTTCGCATTCCTTTCTCTGCTGTATCTAACTAATGACTCTTTACTGCTACCCACGCGCCTCCGGCGGCTGGGCTCTGCCCAGACCCGTAGAAACTCCGCACAGCGGAGTTTTGCCCATGGCCATTTACACGTTTGCGACTCCAAACTCTGCTTCGCAGAGTTTCTACGGGTCTGGGCAGAGCCCAGCCGCCGGAGGCATGCGCGCACGCGGCTCGAGTGACTAATTTACGTGTGAAATTTCAACCTGCAGGGACCAGATATTGCTCGAGAGATCGCACCACTCACTGGTTTTACACAGCTTCTTTCAGAAGATATATACAGAGGACAGACCAAATGAGCCAGAAATACTTCTCGACAAGAACTTCCAAGGACCTGCTCACTTTTGAGCAGGCGGTCATTCAGGGCCTCGCTCCGGATGGAGGGTTATATATCCCTAGCGAGATTGCGAAGCTGCCAGAAGACTTCTTGACTGCTTGGAAGGATCTGTCGTTTGCGGAATTGGCGTCTAGAATTTTGTCGCTTTATATTTCCGAGGACGAGATCCCCAAGGCCGATTTGGAGAAACTAGTGTCGAGATCGTACTCTACGTTTAGAGCCGACGACGTCACGCCTACTATTCCGCTGAACAAAGATCAGAATCTTTGGCTGTTGGAGCTGTTCCATGGCCCAACATACGCTTTCAAGGACGTGGCTCTGCAATTTGTAGGCAATCTGTTCGAGTACTTTTTGACTCGTCGTAATGCTGGAAAGGCTGACAATGCCTCGGATAGAGATATCATTACTGTCGTCGGTGCTACCAGTGGAGATACTGGATCCGCCGCTATTTATGGACTGAGAAATAAGAAAGACGTGTCAGTATTCATTCTATATCCTACTGGGCGAGTGTCTCCGATCCAAGAGACTCAAATGACCACCGTTTTAGACCCCAATGTTCACACCATCTCTGTCAAAGGAACCTTTGACGACTGTCAAGATCTGCTCAAACAGACTTTTGCTGACAAGGAGTTCAATGATAAGTACCACGTTGGAGCAGTCAATTCCATCAATTGGGCAAGAATTTTGGCCCAGATCACTTATTACTTCCACTCATACTTCAGTCTGCTCAAGAAAGCCAATGGTAAGGTCACTCCTCGGTTCGTTGTCCCTACCGGTAACTTTGGTGACATTCTTGCTGGGTTCTATGCTAGAAGAATGGGCCTGCCTATTGACCAACTTATCATTGCTACAAACGATAACAACATTCTTCACAGATTCTTTCAGTCAGGAGACTATTCGAAATCGGTAGCCGGTGCTGATCCAGTCGTCCATGCCACTCTTTCGCCAGCTATGGATATTCTCGTTTCCAGTAACTTTGAACGGTTCCTCTGGTATGTGGCTAGAGAGAATCTGGCTTCTAGTAACGAAGAGGCTGGCAGTATCCTTAATAAGTGGATGACTCAACTGAAGACTGAGGGAACATTCCATGTTCCTGATAACGCCTTTGCCGCTGCTCGCAAAGAGTTCTCTAGTGAACACACGTCTGACGATGATACCATTGCTACTATCAAGAAGACCTATCATGATGAGAACTCTAAGAAATACGTTCTAGATCCTCATACTGCAGTCGGTGTGAATGCTGCTCTGAAACGAATCTCTTCCAACAAGCCCGACGTGGCTCCACAATACATTGTGCTATCAACTGCCCATCCTGCCAAGTTCTCCGAAGCGGTGAACTTAGCACTACAAGGAGCTCCAGGTTACTCTTTTGAATCTGATGTTCTACCTGACGAATTCAAGGAAATGCAAACCAAGGAAACCAAAAAGATTTTTGCCGATAAGCCTGACATTGAACTCCTCAAGTCCATCATCATTGAAGAGCTTGCCAAGGAGAAGAATGTCGCATAAGACATAGTGTGCAAATCGTCCGTAAATAATAATAAATATCTGTATATGAGTGCTATGCGCGCGAGACATGCAACTATATCCGTCGTTTAGTTTACCAGCGTTTGAGCAGAGCGGAGCGAGCTACTGAGTCTAGGCAGAGCCCAGACGAAAGATTATGTCTCTTGTACGTATACAGTCTAAATTAGTTCAGTTAGATACAAATGAGCGACTACTCTGCTTTAATAGCCATTGGTAGATTGTCCTCTTTGAGAAGAGCTGGCGACTCATCTTTTACGTCTTCTTCCATGCCATCATTTTCTTTAATCTCTACTAGCCGTGATGTGTTTTGCGCAAGTGGTGCTGCGGTGTTGACTGCTCGCTCTAAAACAGCAGCTACTCGTTTTTCCAAAGCAGGCGATTTACAGGTCACTGACAATTCCATGAACTCGATCGCAGCCATAACTCCTTCAATTTCAATAGTAGCGGTTTTACGGTCTTCAGACACTTTTAAGCAGTCACCAAACTGGGCCCTTAATAAAGCACAAATTTGGTTAATTTTGCCTTGAGAGATATTGCCGTTACTGGTACTATGCTTATGACCGCATCCACCGGCCGTGGACGACAGCTTAACAGAAGCCGGCGACGTATCAACCGAAAGCAAAACTGCCAAAACTGAGTCTGCAATTGCATCGTTCATAACATTACCGGCCCATTCAATAGTCGATAAATTACCTTCATGAAGAACCTTAACTGATCCCATAATCATGTACTCAGATGACTCTTCTCCTTCGTCCAAAATATCTACTGCTCCAAACATTTGCTCCAAGTGGTATCTAATGAGTTCTGGTCCAGCGTCCACAATGATCGATTGCCTTTCAGTTACTACGCTTGTACTCAGAGATGCATATTCACGAAGGTCCGAAACATGAAGCAGATTCAGATGGAAATCTTTCTCTACTAAAACCCCCGATACGATTTGTCCATCGTACGGAGGCTCGCTGGCCAAATCGCCCATAGTACGCGCTACTTTAGCACTCTTAAATGGCAATTCTACTTCATAACAGTTCTTTGGATTATATATTTTCACTTCCCTCTCCGTTCCTTTACGATCCGAATATTTACTCATCAATGCACTTTTCAATCTTCCCATATTGTTTCCTTCACCGTGGACGAGAATAATATGAGGTGCATTGACTAGATCAATAAATCGCGAATTCTCCTTAAAATCAACATGAGCAGCAAACGACAGCTCCTCTACCGCCATTCTACGGGGTATTTTGACGTCGGGATTATTCACCGAGCCGATTTCTGGCGGCTCAGTCAACATCTGTTTGGCCATTGTACCTTCTACTGAGTAACCAGTAACCAATAATGAATTTTTCGCATCAGGTGCCCATCTCTCTAATAAATCTCTCGAAACTCCGCTCTGTAACATACCCGGAGTAGCCACCATAACACAGGGCCCAATATCATCGAATCGTTCCAAATTTCTCACACTCTTTATATGCTTAAATTGAAAAGGATTCGTCCTACTGTCTCTGAATTTCTTTCTAATGTTTTCATTCATCATGTTTATATATGTCTGATAGACAGCCATACACTTTTTAGCTAGGGACGAGACATAATAGATATTTACATCTTCCAGCTCGGGATGCGCATCCCAGTATTCGTCCAAAATTAACAATATCTCTTGTGCTCTGCCGAGAGCAAAAACCGGCAGTAAACATCTTCCGCCTTTCTGTACTGTCGATTGGATTAATGACATCAATCGAGCTTCTTTCTCCAGTCTCGGTTGATGGATACCGGTACCATACGTACTCTCGGTAATTAGGATATCAGGCTGTTGAGGCGGCACTTCGGCTTGATTCAAATGGCGGTCTTCTTCTCGAGAGTAATCACCAGTGAATAATACTTTGACTCCGCCGATTTCAATAAAATACATTGCCGCTCCGAGAACATGGCCCGCGTGATAGGCAGTGAACTTGATACCCTCGACCTCCATAGTCGAATGATAGTCAATCGTTTCGATCCTATCAAAAGATGCCTCTAAGTCAGTAGCAGTATACAAGGGCTGGTAATTCTCTGGGACATTACTAACTCTCATGAAGTCACCCAGCAACCATCTAAAGATTGCTTTCGTAGGATGGGTCATGAACACTCTTCCTTTGAAATTCGTATGTTGCATGACATACGGCAGTGAGGCAGCGTGGTCCAAATGGAAATGACTAATTAACAGAATGTCTACTGTTGACAAGTCGTATTCGTCATAAAATGGTAATGATGCGAGTCCTGAGTATGCTGGATGGACACCTGCGTCCAACTACAACTGTTAGATCGGATGTTTCATGATCCTATATTAATTAGTACATACCATTACTGTCTTTCCTTTGTAACTTATAATATGACAACTCCGCCCGACTTCGCCCCCGCCTCCTAGAGCTACGAATTGAAAAAGATCATTCTCATCGATCTGCGACTCAAAGTTAGTATGACATGGTTGATGGTTGGGTGGCTAGCTAAGCCATACACATACTGGCTCATCTGACGCTCTTTTAGACATCTTTTTTTTCTTTTTTGTTCCTTCCCTTCCAATTGACCTATTACTCTTAGTCTGAAAGAATATGTGTAGGATATCTAGATGCAGTGGAATCTCGTGAAGAGGAAAATAGGAATATACTAGTCACGTGATCTGTTATGGTAAGTTGGTGAATGAGGGTGGTCGTCGACCGGGTACCAGAGCTGATTTGCACTGGATATTAAGTGTCAGATATTGATTCTAATTTGTCAACTCTTAATTTGCTTATAACAGCTGATTCTTTTATTAAGCTACCTCTAGTAATACTGCCCTTCGATTACCACTCTAACAGCTCCTCCCGTTTAAACAATATATATACATCTTACCCGCATAGCCCATAAATTTCACCTCTCGCTTAGACTACACCTTCGTCAGTCAAACCTAAACAAGCGGCCATGGCGGAAAGGAATAGGATTTTGGTTATAGGAGGTCGACAGTCGGGAAAGCTGACGTTAATGAAAAGTAGGTACTAAAGGAGGTCTTTTGAAAATAACCACTTGCTGACATCATTTGCAGACCTGACAGGATCGATACCAGAAATTCTAGACGGAGCTGTGAACCACTCTTCGTTAAGTCATGAATTGAAGATTCAAAACAAGTACTATAGTGCTACCGTGGATATATGGATAGATGAATTTGAAGAAAAAAGGGATTCTTCGAACAATGGCAGTGAGCCAGCTGAGGTAGATGCTGTTCAAGTATGGGTGAAGGAGTTTACGTCCGATCCGGCAAAGGAAGTCCGGGACGTATTAGGAGCAGTTATCTATACCTTTAAAAAAGGAAACAAAAATGAGATTGAAGAGGTAGCCAAGTTTATAGATGTATTGAACGATGAAGAGTGGGATGGAGTTGCGTTGGCTGTTAGTAAAGAGCATCAAGTGGAAGACGAGCTGGAAGATATATTGTTTGACATGGGGTTTGAATATATAAACGGGCAGAACAAAGCCGACAAGAGAGCTGACGATGGTGTCCTTGCCGGAATAGACCGTGTTAGAGAGGCATTAGAGGTGTTTCCATGGACCGAACAGCAGCAAGAACTGGATGAAGAGGAACTGGAACTGGATGCAATGCCCAAGCAAACACCAGCTGACCATGCCTTCGAGGACCTAATCAAAAACATGTCAAAGCCAATATTAAACGAAAATGGAAACGAGGAATCAGTCGATGCATTCGATCTGTTTATAAACAAGCTACACAATGCTAAGAGTAAGTTGCATATGTCACTTGTTAGGCTACCTCACTACAAATAACTAACACAACCATCGTCTAGATGAAAATAAAAACATTTCCCATGAACAGAGAACAAAACTGTCTGAAGATTTAGCAGACGAGCTCCTCGGTCTGCTGTAAAAACAAACTGACCTAACCACTATCAAAAGATAAGCCTGGAACGCCCCCACGGCGGACCCCCCCAATACTTTTAATAGGTATTTATTTAACAAAGATTAATTTTATTATTGATTCTTTTTTTTACTACTATATAGTTCAGTGGATATGCTACATTTTCTATCTACTGGGTCTTCTTCTCACTCTTTCTCTTTCCAAGATTCTTAAACACTCTCTTTCGTTGATTGATCATATGAGTATACATGACATAAAAGCCAGGAACATAAATCACCAGCACTAATTTCAAAAATAGCCCATAAGCAGGATTCAATTGTTTAGCAGAGTCTAATGAAAGGAAAATAAGAAACGCCTCACTGCCTGCTCCAATTGGATATAGAATGTAGAAAGTCGTATATCTCAACCAAGTAAGAAATTTAGGGACTTTGCCAACGGCTTGGATGTTGAAAACGTAATAGGAATAGCGGATCACCTCGGTAATTGACCAAGCTAGAACCATGCTTGAAAACGCAACGTTCCGAGTCGTTTCGGGGAAAAGATAGCAAATACCCCAAGTAAGCAGCAAACGAGACGAGATCTGGATTATCGTAGTACTAATTGGCGACTTCACAATGCCTAGTAGTGAGTGGATAATTTCGAGAAGAGCCAGAGTTTGGACGTATCTTGTGAAATCAGACATTCCCTCGCCAACAAACTTGGAGCCTACCAAAGGATAGAGGATTGCCAGCCGAACGAATACTGCTGCCCAAAGGAATCCGCTGACGGCATTATAAGCGACGAGATAAGACTTAGCCATTCTACAAAAAGGAGGACGAGAGAAGAAGACGTCCCGTAGTTTCACCTCGTATTTTAATTTTTTTTTCCTTTTGTGTCGCGTACACACAGATACTACTGGGGTGGTAAATATACACTAGTATCTTGACAGATGACAGATCTCTAATTAATTATTCTTCCACACTTCCAAAGTTTGCCTGAACTTTGTTGAGTTCAGAGAAGTACAAGCAAGTGAGAAAGAGACATTTCAGGTTGGGAACAGAAGAACGGTCTACAGAGCCGTACAATCAAACTACAATTTTTCATTTCTATTTTCCAGGGGTAACTTTGGCCAAAGCTAATTTCATTTTTTACCCACCACCCGTACATTGGGACATAAAGTCCTAGTTATAGTGATAAACGTAGTACGTATAGAGACTATAAAAGTAGACATTTTGCTTGCTAGAGACCGCTCTGACTTAAAAACAACCTTTTTGAACGCTATACTACATTCTATTTCTCATTTGTTTCCCAATAAACGTATTCATCACGGATTCAACCCACGAAACAGTCCTGCCAATCTAGCCAACAACTGCATATCACGTGACAGCCTCCCCCGATACAGTACCTCACTAAATTGCACTTTTTCAGACATCCCCGAAATGCTACTCGCTTCCTACTTCTTACTTCTTTTCTTACCCATACTACACATCCTGTATCCGCTAGTATCCAACGGCAAGCATTTCATTTTACAGGGATTCTCCGTCCGCTTCTCGGGTATATAAAACTGTAGAGTAGTGTTCTTTGCATTTCGCATCTCACTCTGTATCGATCGATACCTTGATCCCACCACTCTATACCACGATGTTGGTCAAAAACAAGTTTCTCTTTTCCTTCATCTTCACTCTGGTCGTCTCGTTCGTTATTGCCTGGTCGGACAAGGACTTGGAAATCTTCTCGCTTCGTGAAGCAGTCGAAAACGACCTTGGCAAGGGTGCGACTTTCTACGACTGGCTGGACATCCCACAAAACGCTAAAGACGACCAGATCGCTAAAGCGTACAGAAGACTCTCTAGACAGCTACATCCTGATAAAAACTCCCATAAGAGTGCTACTGAAAAGTATGCCCGGCTGAGTCTGGTAGTCAACGTCCTTCGTTCCGAGCTCCGTGAGCGCTACGACTTTTTCCTTGTCAAGGGATTCCCCATGTGGAAAGGAACTGGTTACTACTACAATCGATACAGGCCCGGGCTCGGGACCGTGTTGATCTTCCTGTATCTGTTCATCAGTAGCGGTCAATATTTATTAATGAAGATCAGTTCCGACAGAGACCGCGCTCATATGAGCGGGATCATTGACGAAGCTCGTCAGTCTGCATGGTCTGGTTCTGCCAACCCAGGAGTAGGCATGACCACTAAACGCCGGGTCACCCTGCCCAATGGCAAAATCTTCGTCGTTTACCCTTCAGGATCGGTGTTTCTCGTTGACCACGAGGTTGAGTACCTTCTTGATCTGAACGAGGTCCAGTCTCCACGCTGGAAGAACACCATCCTTTTCAAGCTGCCCATCTGGTGTATGGGCCTAATAACCGGCCAGAAGCCCAGTGACGACAAGAAAGAAGACAACACCACCACCACATCGTTCGAAGCCGCTCCACTACCGAAAAAGAAGAAGCCTTCTCCCCGACCGGCCACCAAAGTCGCTGGTCGCCGCAAGTAATCGTCCGCCCTCAGACCCCATGTATCTATTTAACGGAACAGATTCTCAGTGCGATATGCGGTGCCCCGGCCTGCCTCCGGCGGCTGGGCGCTGCCCAGACCCGTAGCTCCGCTTCGCGGAGCTTTCATAGTGCTCTTTTCAGAGTCGCGTTCTCCGCGAAGCGGAGCTACGGGTCTGGGCAGCGCCCAGCCGCCGGAGGCACAGAACCCCAGTGAAGCAGGTTAACTATGTATATATTATCTACAATTAATAAAATCTTATAAATGCAAATGGGGCAAGAATAAAAGAATGATTGGAATAGGTGGAGAAGGAAGAGGGTGATTGTTGTAAAAGGAAAATTACAATGTCGTTACTAAGTCATCACGATGCGTCGCAGAGAAACAAAAACAAACAAAGACAAAGCAAAAAGGAAAATAAAAACAAATAACATACTGGACTGACAGACCGACAGACTGGGCGCCTAGTTCATATCGTTATAGCTACGGCTGCGAACAAGACCCAGATCATCGTCTTCCTCCTCTTCCTCTTCTTCTCCACCAGGCGTCGACGCGTCAAAGGATGGAGTGTGGCTTGTAGGAGACGGCGAGGTTATGACATTCTCGGCCCGGGGCCCCGGGTTGGTGCCGGAGAACGTACTTCGGTAGTCACCGCGATCGTTCTCCCACTCTTCGTCGTCTTCGTCTTCATCACTGGATCCGAAATGCCCAGTGCCGCTGATTTGTTGAGACATGTACCGAGCAAACTGGTCTCCACTTCCATCAAGGTCCAGTGAGCCGTGGGTATTGGCAGATGATGTAATATTGGTCTGATGAAGGCTATCGTCCTCCTCGTCATCGTCGTCTTCGCCATATCCGTAGTCACCACCTCGATGGTGAATCACGATCCCGCTCTCGGCTCGGTCGCTGACAATCTCGTCGCTATTGTGGCGCTGGTGTTGATGATGGAAGTTGGAGTTGGGTTCTTCTTCTTCGCCGATTTCACCGAACTCGGATCCAATGTCTCCGTCATTGCCTTCGGTCTCTTCTCCATTACCAAGAATGATTGCGCTGGGATTCTGACCATATTCACTGCCATCTGGTCGCTTACCGCCGAGTATGGTGTTATATTGCTCTCTCGTGCGAACAAGCGTGTGAGTAACATAGTGAATCCACTCTGACTTGGAGATAGCTTCCGCTACAACTGGAGATACCGAGTCGGCGGTATATAGGGCCGTGAATTTGACCACTTCTTCAGAAATCAACGTCAAATGACCCATATACCCAAGACGTGTCTTTTGATCCCTTTCATGTTGTTCGCAAGCAGCATGTCCTTGATAGATCACTTCAGTAAGACGGCCTGCCCCAAATAGATCAATTGCAAGAAACTTGTTATACCCTTCTTGCATTGGTCCATTCAATACCTGCTGAACAATATCAAACACAACGTTATGGAGGAAGTTATTCCAGGGGAATTTGAAAAACATTTCAAGAATCGTAGTGATACACTTGTTATCAGCAAGAGCGATTTTCAACTGATCTCCAACAACGGGCGTCTTGCGAATGGCTCCTTCCTGTTGAGCAAGAGACTGCGAAAGGGTCATTTCCTCGCCTTCTTCTACATCGATAGCAGGCTTGTTGGCTCTTTCGTTGCTGTCTTCTTCGCTCACGGCAGACTGATAGTCTGTGCCGCCTCCAGATTCAGACTCATCGTCGTCGGAACGAAGCCCGTTGGCAATTGCAGTCGCGTTCGCCCTTTCTTCTTCATTTTTAATACTTAAGCTGCCAATGTCGGCCTCAATGGCTCTATCTCCTACATTTTGGTCCTCTTGAACGGCAGCGCTCTTCTCGTCTTCCTCCTCCACTACCAGCTCATCCTCCACATCATCTTCCTCTCTCTCATCGGCCTCTTCTTCTTCTTCTTCTTCTTCTTGTCCAGCACTCTCTATCTCCCCTCTAGCTCTAGCGATGATCTTCTTTACTCTCTCTCTCTCTTCATCTCTGGCCTTGATAATGCCTTCGCCCGATGGATCATTCAATAAACTCATGTTACTGCAATGAAGAAGCTCGGCTATCAATTCGCATATTTTGAACCTCTCAAACCCTAACGGCTCGATCTTTCCAAAGGGCGTGTCAAACTGTTCCTTGTGCTCTCTAGCTAGGATCTCTTCGAATCTAGGAATACTCTCAGCAAACAGCTTCACCAAAGTGCCTAAATAAATGGGGTCCCGCGGGCCAGGAGGATGCGACTCCAGCGTAATCAACAACACTGGCACTAGATCATAGTCTGAATTGTTCTTTCGAATAATCTCAATAATGACACCTACTCCTGTACCCAGTCCTGACCCACCAAACAGCATCAATCTCAGCAATTCTCGTACGCACGACTCGCTAACAAGCTCTCTAGACAGCTCATTAGGCCCTATAGTACTGTTATCGGTATTGCTGTTGGCGGAAATAGTCACAAATGCTTTCAGAAAGTCCCCTGCTGCTGACTGTACAGACGAAGACACCTCGGGGCCGAGAAATGCAATCAACGACGGAATCAACTTCTGTCCTTGCAAAAACTGGCCATTGTTAGTGTCTGGTGTGGGGGGGGGGGGGTTCTGCCTCGGCGGTTGGGCTCTGCCCAGAACCGTGGCTCGCTTCGCTCGGTATCACCGTTTACTTACGTCTATGATTCCTGTGGAATTGTCTGACTTGTCGCTGGAAATCACTTTGAGCAGGAAATCCATTAAAGGCGGGTTGTCGATATGCTTCATGAACCTCTTTACAAAACTCTTTTGTCCGCGAATAAATGCCAACATCTCATCGGTCTTTTTATCTAACAAATGCTCGCTGATTTTCGTGAAATACGACGCGTACGTGATATCAAGGGGAGTGGGATAGTCCAGGATCTTCCAGATCTCTTCGATCAGATCCGTGTACTCCATCAATGCCTCGGTCAGACTCCACACATCGGCAGAAAGAATCTCGGAACACACTTGAGCATGTCGTTGTTTCGTCTCTTGAATATCGTCGTAACTCGAGTCGTAGGCATCCGCGCCGCTATGATTGTTATTGTCGTCGTCGTCGTCTTCTTCTTCCTCTTCTTCTTCTACAACGTCATCATCTGCATAACCGGCTCGATTTAAAAGACCATGCGGAGGATGCTTCAGTTTATTGGGCAATGAAGAGGATGCAGCCGAACTGGTAGACAATGACACACCATGTTCTTCGTAATCATCTTTATTAGACTTGGAATCCACGTCGTCGGAATCTCGACTGCGCTTGGACTTGGATCCAGTGTTGGTATCTCTGGTACCGGCCAATCCGCTGTTGATGCTACTGCTGCTGACGCTCTCGCTTCCACGTTCTACCATGTCAACGTCAACGCCCCCAGTATGAAGGTCTAGATCGCCGTCGTCGTCAGTCATTTCCGAAGATGCCTCACCGAGAGGAACAGCGCGGAGCGGTTTGTCATCCAACATATTCTTAGTGTCGTCGTCGATTTGAGATATATCTCCTCCATGTTCATCACCGCCATCAGTTGCTGCTGCCGTCCCACTACCACCATCTCCATTGCCTTGGTCTTGGCCTTCCACTGTGTCATTTAAATCAGCAATAAACCGAATCATCTCCGCCATGACCTCTGGCTGTCGAAGATATTCAATGAGTTTTGTGTTTGGAGCCAATAGCTCCTGGAGCAGATCAGGCTCATTCAATAGATCCACCAACGAATGATCATTCTTATCGAGGATTTTATCAATAGGCGATACGGACGAGAATCCATTTCCGATTCTCCAAAACGCCATAATGAATTGAGTCTAGAAGATCAACTTTTTTGTGTTTCAAGATACTAGGATTCGGTCAATGGTCGATAGAACGAATGAGCTACTACGTGTTTTTCAAATAGTCCACCACCGGCAAATGGAAAAAAAAATTTGGATAGAAAATATAGATCGCTAAGGCCGGACACTTCTTCGTCTTCTCTTTCACTTCTCTTCTCTTCTCTTCTTGTTTTATTTCGTCTTCTCTTCTTCTTCTTCTTCTTCTTCTTCTTCTTCTTCGTCTTTTCGTTTTTTACGATTCGCTTCGTTCTGTTCTTACTTGACGAAACAACCTCCGAATGTCTCTCACCACTGGAAGACTCGAGTAAACTACTCACTAACCTAACGGACCCTGTTGTGACGAGAGAACTGAGTCTGTAGTGAGCAAATGCAGCAATATTTGTGTTTTATTCTGTCTGTGCGGTTCACTCTGGCTCTTCGAAAACAACACCGCAAAATATCCATGCGGCCGTCCCAGGCCGGGTAAGAAAGTACTGTCGCGGTACCCCTATCAGCTAGGGGTTTTTTAGAGGGTCAATTATCCCCGAATTCCTATTAAGTATAAAAACCGCAGGTATTACGGTGGGATCAGCACGGATGATAGTGAGAGACTTGGAGCCTTGTTGGATGTCTGGGTGACGGTTAGTATTAGTAGTAGAGCTGTAGAGGCTGGATAATATCCGGTGGTTAAAATCAGACAATGCCTATCACGTGACGCATGCCCTAGACGGTATGTCTCACCTGGAGCGATAAATCTGGCCAATACTGTAAACCATATATTACCATTACTAGACACCCAAACCGCTACAGGATAATAGACAATTCTGACGAACAATCAACTCAATTGTTATATAGAGGTTGTCAATAGAGAGAGAGCTTTCCCTTTTCTAAGTGTTTGAGTAATCTAAATAGCCTGTCAGGTTTACCGCATATTTTTGTAACCTGCCTCGTCTCTCGTGTCTTGTCCAATCATATACAATGTCCGAACCCGAACAAACCACTTTTCAGTCAAAAAGTGTTCTTCAAACATTCAATGTAGCTTCGTTTGACCATCGCGACACTAAAATAACCAATACCGCTTTAGAGGGCGTGGTGGAATATTTACGCGTCTTTACCCGAGAAGCAGTCTGGCGTGCTGAGCAGAATCAGCAGCAGAACAGCGCAATTAGTAATGGCGATGATAGGCGGCCACTTGAAGTAAAAGATCTAGAGAGTATTGCTGGTACGTTGGTATTGGACTTTTAGAGCTTCTTGTGGTACTGTGGATGGATACAGAGAAGGTATAAGGTTGTTTGGTGTTTGGTGTTTGGTGTTTGGTGTTTGGTGTTTGGTGTTTGGTGTTTGGTGTTTGATGTTTGATGTTTGTCTTTTTGATTATTCGTTATTACGTTATCCACATTAGCATCTATCAACCATGTTTCCTAACGGCGGGCATCCATCAGCGAGTATTATTATCATTACTATCATCTAACTAGTCTGGCATGCGAACCGAGCTTCAATACACTACACTGATTTGTCAGCCTTCGATATACCCGACTTTGTCAATGTCGGCTATAGCCAACTTATATCCAAATGTAGAAACTATAACATTGAATTTATAACATCTTGAATGGGCGAGAGAAATGCATATTACGAACGGTCAGGGGTAGCCGATCAATGCAGGTCCGCAAAAGATTAGATAAGGGCAAGGGAAACATACAAGGCGGTCGACGTGAGATTAACGGACTGTAATTTGGTTGCTTCATATATTTTTCTTGATTGCTTTCCATTGCCCGTCAGTATCTTCGCTGATATATTATATGGATTATTGGTATAGATTATTTAGATTGCCAATGTAGAAGGTGAATAGGTATTATATACCGTCTATAGTACACACATTGTTAGCTAACATGCACCATTCCTCGATAAACCCATAAAAACATCCAAGCTCTCCCATCCAACTACACCCACCAAACCAATAACACATCTAAACACACCCTTATAGTCAGCTTCTCGTCATCCACATTAAAGTTATACTTTCTTCTTGGACCCTGACTATCAGGTTCCGTTCTGGCAGCGTCTCAATTACATCATTCAGACAATCATACCGCCTCAGCGAGCGACCGCCTAAACCGCCCAAATTTCATTCTTGATCTATCCGCTCTCTTGTTCACCGCCGATAATCTACAGCTGGCACATCGAATGACTGTTTAACAACGCTTCTCTCTTCGAAAAGCTACTGAAGATTTTAGCCAGCTCCCTCCCTCCTTTCTCCTACTCCTCCCACCGACTTGTGCTCCCTGTCGATCTCTACTGGTAACAACCAGGGCCCTGCCTGCTCTGCATTATTCGGCTACTTACTCTCACACACGGCTGGCTATTATGGAGACGCCATAGGGTTCGGTTGATGCTTCTCTATCTTCACCTCCGCTTAAATCTGCACTTACTGAAATTTCACCCATTTCTCTTTCGTGTGATCGGTCGCAGCTGGTTTTTTTTCCTTTTGCTTAGTTCTTTTTCAATTCCTGCCACAACATCTGCAGTTCACAAGCCAGCTGTATATCTAGCACCGTCCGTTTCTACGAACAAATCAAAGTAAAAGCTACTCCGAGCTATCTTCTCCAATGGCCAGAAAATCGGCCTTGTCCAGGTCCAGACGGACTAAAGTCACGCCTAAGTCTTGGACCAAATGGGCCACAAGTGCCGTTTTTAGGTATGTATATAGTTTTTCACCTGCACCAGTGGCTGGCTGGTCGAGACTTAGATAGACGATACTAACATAGATACCAAGACTGTTTGTTTATTATCTGGGGTTTCTATCAATATGGGCATGCCCCCTTTATTCTCCCCTGCCAGAGAATAGCCCATGTCTCTGTTCGCCTCTTCATCAGATTTTTGACAATGTCAGCCCTGTGTTTGACAAGGTTACCCCTGACTTGTCTCCTTATATCGATCCTGTGCACGAGAAATACTCTCTCTACGCCCAGCCTTATGTTACCAAGGCTTCGGGCCATTTTCAGAAGGGCATCGATACCGGAGTAAATGCGTACAAGGTCCATATCCATCCGTCGGTATCAGAGGCAGCACACAAATCCTATGCTACTGTGATTGCTCCTTATCAGGACAAGGTTCTGGCTGTCTATGAACAACATGTTAAATCACACGTAGAGCCACTCCTTAGCCAAGCTCATCAGTTTTATTATGACAAGGTGGTCGTATATACTGACAAGACTTATTCTGCAGGAAGCAAGGCTTATTCAAGCTACGTTGTTCCTTCTTTTCAAAAGGTCCAACCGCATATCGCTAAAGCCACTGACACTGTCAAGAGCCATGCTTATCCGAAGATTCAGACTGGCGCTGCCAAAGTGTCTGCCCTGGCGTACAAATACTACGCTGCGACTAAAGAATGGTTAACCCATGCTGTCGAACCCAAAGTCAAGTCGGTATACCAAGACGCAGTCGAGCCTCAGATCAACAAGATCTATGATAGAGTGGTTCCAAACCGAGCGGAATCTGACGGTACTGTTATAGTTGAAGAGCAGGAGATTGTAGTAAGCGAAGCCACCACCGATATCAGTGAATCCAGGTCTGTCGTCGGTACTGAAGCTGAAGCTATAATCGAAAGCCAGACTCCTCCTAGCTCGGAGCCATCATTATCTTCTTCCTCTCTTGCCGTTCCAGCCCCAATTGCTCAGTCTACTTCTCAACCACCACCACCTCCTCAAACCGAAGATATTCAGTACAAGTCCGTATCAATTGCCTCTGAAATTTCTAAATGGAAAGAAATCGTCGAGAAAACTACCCTCGAAGCATTTACAACTTTCGTCGATGATGCCGAGCAAGAAAAACTAGTCGTCATGGACAAGTCTCGCCAAGAGTTCACTACCCTCCTTCAAACTCTCTCCCAGCAAGAAAATGACGCCTATAAAGAGTTGACTGCACTTGTTAATAGGCTCGACACTGATAGCGAAGACGACGAGACCGTCTCAACTGCTACTATTCAGTCTGAATTCCGTCGTCATGCAGACCTTATTCGAGGTAGTGCAATGGCGGTTAGAGCCAAAGCCGAAGAACTGGCTGCTAATGTGCTTAGCAAGACCGAAGAAGTTCGAAGAATTACTGTTGACATTCTCGACGAGTTTGCCGAAGTCACTCTACAAGAAATCGGCCGGAAAATGGTCTCAATCGACTCGTTATCGCCAACATCGCAATCTGCAACTAGAGAAGGTGGTGATAACATTCCTAACTGGAGAGACTGGAAAGAATTCCGCAATCTCAAAGACCGCTTGTATTCTTCCCGACAAGACATTCTCGACTATGAGGTTAATATGGCCGATGTGAACAAAATGCTTCGCGAAGCACAAGAAACCGCTAATCTTTTAGCCAAAGAGTCTGCTCAAATTTTAAGTGGACTCCGTTCAAAAGCCGACTATGACTTACAACAACGTGTGCTCAAAAAGAACAAACGCGACGAAGAACTAGGTTTAGACATTGACGAGACCCCAGTCGATGCGGTAATTTATGAAGAGCTGGAAGACGACGAGGAGGCTGAACATACTACTCTAACTCAAACTATTTTCCACACCGTTACACAGGCTACTACTGAACCAACCGCAGAAGTCAGTAGTAGTATTGATATTGAGTCATCATCTGATACCAGCTCTACTACTGAGCCAGTCAATCTTTCGGTAGATACAACCTCTGAAACTTTAGAGATACCAGTGGCTACTAATGTAGAAACCCCAATAGAAAATATCGATATCGGCGAAGAGTCAGATATTAGGCCAGATGAGATTACACTCGATAGCGAACCATTGGAATCTGTATCCACCCCGTCACCGACTGAAACAAAGGCACCCGCTCACGACGATCTTTAATTAGTGTAAAATCAAATATCTTTTTTGTGATGTATCTTATATCACTATATATTGTAATACTATTTTATTTCATTATCGAGAACCGCAATTAGTAGAAAGAACATTTAGAGTTCGAAATTCCGCTTGTTTAAACTAAGTTTGATGATGGAAAACTTAACAGACATTCTTGCTCTTTCAGACCCCGAACAAAAGTGTTTCTTCAGTTCCTTTTATATAGAAAAGTGTTCCCTGATGACAAATTGAACTTATTGACAATGCTGCTGATATCGTGTTTTTTTCTGTTGCTGTCGCCAGGAGCATTGGCCATGTGGCCGCTTAGCTGGCTGGTTGGTGAAACATGTTTTACTGCCTCGTCATTGTCTTTTGACAACTGCACTTCTTCCCAGGATATTCTCTGTCTTTGTAGTAATAAGAACTTTCTTGCTACTTTAGCATACTGTATTGCAAATAATGCTGGCGATAGTATAAATAGAGACTCAGCATGGGATCATGTCATGGAAGCAAACTGCAAGCAACATGATAAAAAAGCTGCTGACCAGAATTACTACGATGCCATAGCTCATTTGCAAAACTCTACTCTAAAACCCGGTCCAGTAGATCCTCCTGATCCGCATTCCTGGGGAGGGGGCCCCGTTTATACGTCGCCACTCATAATTAATGAGAACCTGTATCATGCTGGCATTGCTTCAGTAAGGAATTATTTGCATCATAAGGATATCAGCCAATGGCAAGGAGATTTGCTTGTAAGTTACTGGATGCTGCTTATAGTTCTATTTGGATTAGGTAGACTCACCCGCTACATGTCTGTTCGATTTACCGGCCAATATTCGTCCATGAGACGACCGACACGATTTACTATTTTTATTCAAAAGCATATCTCTATTCCCGCTTGTTTTGGATATAAGCATATGACCAAGGTCAAGTTTTTGTTTGTAACAATGTCTCTTCCCACTCGAATGGAATCGATTTTCATTAGCATTTATTTCATTTTGAACGTTATATTTGATGTAGTTCCGTATTATTTCCTGTCAAATGATACTCTATATCCCACTCATTACAAAGAAATGCTGCGGTTCGTTTCTGATCGAGCGGGAATAATAGGAGTCATTCAATTGCCGTTGATGACATTGTTCGCCCTACGAAATAACTTATTGATATGGGTAACTGGTTGGTCTTACTCGACATTTAACACATACCATCGAGCCATCACAAGAATAGTCTATTGCCAATTTATCGTTCATTCGGTAACAAAGCATATTTTCTCGGAGTCTTATGGAGGATCATTGGTCAAATACTTTTACCCGCTACCATATTATCGATATGGCGTAGCAGCTATGTTCCTGATGGCTATTATGGTCACGTCCGCGCTTTTCCGTATGAATCATTATGAAATGTTCCTTCGACTCCATATTTCGTGTGCAGTTGGTTCATATGTTTGTATTATATATCATATGAGAGGATTGGGCTATAAACAAGCAATATACGTGGCGTTTGGAGTTTGGGCGGCGGATTGGCTTCTTCGAGTGATACGAATAGTGTTTCTGAATTTTGCCATCTTTATGTCTCCAATAGGGAAAAAGAAGACATCGTTTGCAGAACTTTGTACTCTCAGTGGAGATATCGTAAACGTACGGGTGCGAGCAACAGTTATTTGGAGACCTATGCCAGGAGAGTATGTTTTTATTTACGTAAATCGCAAAATTTGGGAAGCACATCCATTTTCAGTAGTAGGACCATCAAGCGATGGAGAGTCATTCCAATTGCTTTGCAAGGCGAGAAGTGGAATGACGAAACGATTTAACACTTATTTAAAAGATCACGGCTGCAATAAAGAACATCCTTTAATAAGACCGGTATTAATTGAAGGGCCATATGGAGTTCATTGTCCAGTCGAAAGATATAGCGAGGTTTTGTTAATAGCGGGCGGAGTCGGAATTACTGGTGTCATTCCGTACGTCGAGTACCTCACACACAGTCCAGAGGCCAATCCAACGAGAATTTTATTTGTATGGGCAGTACAGTCGCGATCAGATACGAGGTGGATTGAGGAACGACTGTTACGATTATCTGGAAAGGTCGAAATCGTAGTATATTCTGCTACTGCCGCAACAACCAACCCCGATGACCTCAAAGGGTTGGCGTATGAGTCAGATAAAGATACGCCATACAATTATGAAAATGAAGCAGCAAAGCGTGAATCCAACATCTTTCAAATAGTCGACGAGTCGGAAAATGATACAATTACCGGTGGCACTCGATATCCAGATGACTCGAATGATGAGAAAAGGAAGGGCGGTGATATCCAGTCAATTTCTAATAGCGGTCAGTTAGGTCGTAGCTTGACTCTTAAAACTGCTATCCAAAGAAATCGGTTCGGTCACGATAAATCGTCACCAAAAAGATATGATTCTGAAAAGGAGCTTCCAGATCCAACTAAGGAACATGGGAAGAGTTACGGATCAATGGTAACTTTAAACACTGAAATCACTACAAATAATAGCAAGGAATTTGCCAAAGGTCATGGCAGACGACTTTCTCGAATGGAATGGTACCAGCAGATTAGGGATGGTCGAGCAGATATCCCAGCCATTATACAAGAATTTTTTGTAGCAGCGTCAGCAAGTACATGTGTTCTTGGATGTGGTCCACCGCCCATGATGGATTCAATGAGACAGAGCGTTGCACGATATTTGGATTTAAATGAAAACGGCCGAGTTGACTATTTTGAGGAGGCGTATTCATGGTAATATATCTTCATTCTGAAAAAAAAGCTATAATTAGTATTTGTCAATCAATAAATATTTGTCAGAAAGTCCCACAACTTATAGGAATACGCACATATGTATATACATTAGTTTCTAACTCTTTTATATTTGTGGGAATCTTTTCGACTCATTTTGGTTTTGTCGCGGGTTCCTTTACCACCTTCCCAGAAGGGAGAGTGTTTGATATCAAAAGAATGGCGACAGAACAGACATGTATCGGAAAAGTTCTGCTCTCGAGAGCATTTACCACAAATCATACGGTGAGCACGCTCGTTCGTATGATTGGATACATCGTCATGGCATCTATCGCAAGGAAACACTTTACTGCAACAGCTGAATCGGAACCAGCGATTGGATTTTTTATAATGCTGACAGGATCCGTTATTGGGAAGCGGAGTGCCGCCAACAAGACCTAGCTTTTGACTCGTGTCTTTACGTCTTGCGAGGTTAGCATTGATTTTGTCTTTGGTGAGATTATCTGCTGAAATAACATCAAAAGAGAATCCAGGGAGTAAAAGAGAGAGTTTGGTATGACAGTCTCGGCAATTGAAGTTGCTGATTCGACCGAATTCTACGCTGCGGAATGCATTGGGCCACGAAGTGGTACATTGAGCACAGGTTGGAGTGAATGAGGATGGCAGGATATCAGCAGCGGTGCAACCGGAGAGGTCGAGATAACCGGCATTGCTGCTATGAGAATGTAAGAAGTTTTTTCGAAACGCAGCTGCCATGAGGGAGTTACATTTCTCGCAACGCAGTGCAATTGCTTTAGACTCTCTACCATAAGGGCCGGATTCGAGGTTGTGGACTTCGTTTTCGGTTTTACATCTATTACAAGCGAGAATTAAGCTGAGAGAGTTACATTCAAGAAAGCCGATGTTTGTCATTTCAATGTTTGTCAAGTCGACGGCAGTCCCTTGCTTTTTGAGTTGAAAAGTGTTTGAGTCGGGTAATGAGTTGGAGTTGGAATGAAGAGATATAGACTCAGAATCGGAGTCGGAGTCGGAGTCGGATGTAGAATCAGCATCAGAGGAGGAAGAGTCGGAATCTGAGTTTGACTCTGTCTCACTTTTATACTGATCTCGTTGTTCAGAAGATACATTATGTTTCACTGCTTCAGTCTTTGGTTCAGTTTTCGGTTTTGTTTTTGGTTCGGCTTTCGATTCTGTGTTTCCATTTGCTTTCTCTTCACCTTCGTCTTTCTGCTTCTTCTGCTTCTCTGACACCCAATTAGGTAACATCAAGTTGTCCAGCTCGCTTGTGAAATAATTAACCAAAGCCAATAAAGACCATGTTTTCATAACCGCTTGAGCATGGGTATTAAAATTACTCATGACATTCAATGAAGCGTTATCATGATTTGGTAGTATTATTGTGCAGGGCGAAACCCCGTAGTCAATTGGCACATTCAAAGTTATTATGAACTTGGAGGCCAAAGTGTCGGGTAAGATTTCAGAATGAGCAGGCATAATTGTAACGTTGATCTGAGTAGCAGATGCTTGTGGGTTAAATTTGGCAACCTCATCACCCAGTCGTTTGATTAGCATATCCATTTGGCGTTTCCGTTTGTCAGAGACCGCCTTGGGAATGAATGAAGTCAGTCGAGGGTTAAATGGCGATGGAAAAGATGGCGTAGCCTTGTTGTTTGCCCCACTAGAAGATGATGAACTTGAAGCGGTTGGTACAGTAGCCTGAGCGGTATCAAGCACAGGCTTAGCAGGCTGTTTATATTTGACGATCTTAATCGTCTCTCGCTTCTCCATTTTCAAAAAAGTCTCCAAATTTTTATTCAATTCATCCAACATTTTCATCAGATTGGGATTCTTGGTCGTTTTAGTAGCAATCTGACGGAATCCGGACTCGATGTTGGCAGAATAGCCCTTTGGAATGTCGACATTTTCAACCGAGATCCAAGGTCTTGAGACCGGGTAGTCAGTCGGAAGGTATAGCTTGAATAAGAGGAAGTTGATATCGAAAGGAAACTCCGGGTCTGAAGGAGCCAATGCAAGAGAATATGAAGGAGGAGATGACGGAGATGAAGAAGACGGGCCAGAGGTAGATGCACCAGACGTGGACCCACCGTCAGGCATAGACGAGTCGGGGATTCCATAGAGCTCGAGGACTAGGTTGAGTTGATATTCACGTTTCGTTGGTCTGCCTCGCGGAGGATTCGTGCGATTTCGAGAATTGGTTGATGTAGTAGTAGCATTCGGGTTCGTAGTAGAGGCTCTAGGGGCTCTATTCGGTCGGTTCGACGGCCCAGAGGTTCTTTCACTAGCAGATTCAGAACTTCCCACAGAACCGCCCACAGAGCTTCCTCTAATATTACTTCTTTGGTTATTGGGACGTCTTCTGGGACCTCCTCTTCTCTGTTTATTACTGCTGGTACCACCAGCGTCTCCTTCTACTGGTCCTTCATTACTGGTGCTCGCATTGCGATTTTTTTTTGCTGGTTGTTTCTGCTGACGAGATCCATTTAAACCATCGTGATCCCCTTCAATTCTAACTTCAGATCCGTTCATGCTTTCCAGAAAACTGCCGATGAACGTCGAAGTCGATACCTCGATAGAGATCATCACGAAGTTTCAATTTTATCGACACCGAGTGGGTTAGGTTTGTGGTTCGAGGGTGTTATTTCTTAGTAACTGAGAGCAAGTCCTGAAGGTGAGGTATAGATACCGTAGACGAGCTCGTGAGATTTGCCGCTACCGATTTTGTATATATATATATATATATATGTATATATATCGTCGCTAAGTGGATTCGGACAGTCTCTCTGCGGTCTCTCGCGCCTATAGGATTCTGGTTTCTCATAGTTACTCATTGAAGCGTCTGGCGAGCAAGCTGAGAGTGCATACGGCGGCACTGGCCCCTGACCTTATTCTGCTTAGAGAAGAGCCGGATACAGAGTAGCCAAGTGGTGTCCTCTACTAGTACATACTTACCACTCTATCTAGTCTCTTTTTCTTGTCCTTTTCATTATTTCCGTCTCAACAAGCATCTCTGGCCCCTGCATGAACCCTTATACGGCTCAACTTCTTAATCGCACTTGCCTTTCTAAGGTCGTCGTCGTCGTCACGTGGCCCACGTCGGATATTGCCAGAACCGTCTGGAACGGATGGGCTACGCGTAGAACGCAAGGTTCGGCCGGGGAAAAACCCCAGACAAACCCAGTTGTCTATTACGGGTACCTTCTTACCATGTCTCTTACATCGGCTACTGTAGACGTGGTATGGTTATCGTACTCAGATGGCTGGCAGGCGGTGATAAGTAAGCTATGAGTATGGACACTACCAAAAGATCCGAGTAATAATATCACATGAAGATGAATAGATAGATATATCATAAGTAGGATAAGCAGGCCGCTACATGAGTAGATAGATATGACAGGTAAGCCGCGACATGAAATAGACAGACCGTCCGAGTCAGCAGCGCGAGGGCCCATTCTTGCCGAGGTAAAAGTACCGACCGGCTAGTGCAGGTACATGTCACGTGGCCTGTGCGACCATCGGCACTGCGTGCGAGCCAGCAGGTCATGCCCAACTGCCTCGGGACGCTCACCAAGCAAACGATACATTCATTCATGTGGAAGCGTCTTTCACCTCGATTACCAATCCTACCTCCGTCGCTTCCCTGCTCGCAGCGCGAGCACCACGGGTCCGGGCAGAGCCCGGTCGCCGGAGGCTCCGCTTAGCCCTCCCAGCCGTCGGTTCTGGCTCAGAAGCAGGCTCGGACAAAGTATAACCGGGGCCCACTGCACCCCACAAACCGCTATCTACTCCCAACGATGCGAGGCCTAACCCTGGCAGGCAAAAAGTGTGCGAAAGAGCCGAGCCAAGCTTGCCTCGGGAGAGAAAACCAAGAAACGAGACCCCCAGGCTTTAGTTTGTCCGATTATAAAAGGATTCCCTCTCGTCGTATCTAGAGGATCTTTTCTTTACACAAAATACTTTTTTTGGTCCAAAAGTACTATACAGATATACACATACATACCCACCAAAATGGAAAGACTCTCTAATATTGCTTCTCAAGTGGCTCCTAGCAACACCTCTTCTATTGCTCAGCTGTCCGAAAAGCATCCCGACGATGCGGTGATTGTCGCTGCTTACCGAACCGCTCATACCAGAGGTGGTAAAGGTAAATTCAAGGACACTTCGTCCGGCGAGCTCCTTGCTGGCCTTTTAAAGGGCCTTGTGGAGAGATCGGGCATTAATCCTGCCGACCTTCAAGACGTTGTTGTCGGTAACGTGTGTAACCCAGGCGCCGGTGTCAACGAACACCGATCTGCTCAGTTATACGCTGGTATCCCTTATACAGTTCCTTTCCAGGCTGTTAACAGACAATGCTCGTCCGGTTTAATGGCCGTCAACGATATTGCTAACAAGATCACCGCTGGCCAAATCGATATGGGAATTGGTGCTGGTGTCGAGTCCATGTCGCAAAACTATGGACCCAACGTGCTCGGTCATCAACCCGCCTCTTTCTTGGAACATCCTGTCGCTTCCAAGTGTTTGATTCCAATGGGCATCACCTCGGAGAACGTTGCTGAGAAGTATAACGTCAGCAGAAAGGCTCAAGACGCATTTGCTGCCAACTCATATCAAAAGGCTGCCAAGGCCCAAGACGCCGGCCTTTTCAAGGATGAGATTATCCCCATCGAAACGGTCATTATTGAAGAAGACGACGAAGGCAACGAGAAGGAAATCAAGGTGGTTGTCGACACCGACGAAGGTATCAGACGTGGCGTCACTGCCGAGTCTCTAAGTAAAGTGAGACCCGCTTTCAAGGTCGACGGAACCACTCACGCCGGTAACGCTTCTCAAGTGTCGGACGGTGCCGGTGCTGTGCTGCTCATGAGACGATCCGTCGCCAACAAGCTCGGCAAGCCCATCTTGGCCAAGTACATCCACTGTAAGGTAGTTGGTGTTCCACCAGAGATCATGGGAGTCGGTCCTGCCGTTGCCATTCCTGCTCTTCTCAAGGACCTTGGCATCACTGTTGACGACGTCGACATCTTCGAGATCAACGAAGCGTTTGCTTCGCAAGCTCTTTACTCTGTGCAAGCCGCTGGCATCGACATCAACAAAGTCAATCCCAAGGGTGGTGCCATTGCGTTTGGCCATCCTCTAGGTGCCACTGGTGCTCGTCAATTCTCCACTCTGCTTACCGAGCTCAAGCGTACTGGCAAGAAGGTCGGTGTCACTTCCATGTGCATCGGTACTGGTATGGGTGCTGCTTCCTTGGTCATTGCCGAGTAAATTCGTTATGAAAGGTGCTTTTTTTTTTATGTATTAATTTTAATGTCTATAGCATAATACAGGGATGCGACCCTTTGACAATGGATGATGGTGTCTGCCTCCGGCGGCTGGGCGCTGCCCAGACCCGTTGTTTCTGCTTCGCAGAACGTCGTTGGCTGGCCTTGTCTGGCAGACTGGTTGTTTTCATTTCAATGTTAATGGGGTATGTATATGTTCATTATATAAATTTACGAAGCATGGGATCTAGGCCGGTCCCATGTCCAGATCCGGCCATCCTTGCCAACAACCATAATGGCCTTTGGAAGGAACACAAGGTCCGACAGCGGCTCGGGCTCGGCCTCTGACACATGGATGGACTTCTTCACTACGGGAGGAAGAATAGGCGTGTCATGTTGCGAGATGAAGGAATGAAGCGTCGTGGAACTGCGCCTGCTACTGCCCGATATTGGCTCCGATGCGGACATGGACTTGATGGCAGTAGTGGGATCCGATGTTAGACTGGAGTCGGCGCTTTCTGGGAACTGGAACGACGACTTCTTGCGACTGTGTTGCGGGATCCCTTTAGGTCTTGTCAGAGTCTTGGGAGAGAAATCCCACAGAAGAAGAGTCCCGTCTTCGCCTATGGAGCCAACTCGATAGTTGCCAGAATCAGACCCCCACGGGTCGAAATATACTTGACGAACCCACGAGCGATGTCCTTGTAAACGAACTATTAGAGACTTGTTGCGAACGGAATAGATACACACCATATCATCTTGTCCGCCGGTAGCGAAATATTCACCGTCGGCAGAGAATGCAGTGCAGATGAAACCGCCATAATAAGAAGGGAAAATATCGTACATTTGCTCACTAGCAAGATCAAGAAGACGGAGATACCCGTCGTTACTTGAAATGGAGAGGATTTCACCATTAGGAGAGAATTGGAGGGATGTGAGAGGGGAGTTGGACACTTTATAGACGGCAATGGGATTGAGAGACTCGCCAGGCTTGTTGCTGCTGTTACCGCCATTGCCTGAACTGCCAAGCCCGGTAGTGTAGGACTTGATGATTTTGAAAGTATCAGTCGAGCGCGGGTCTTGGCTTCCTGCTAAGCCGGACAGTGAGAAGCCGGAATTATCTCTTTCCTTATCGAAAATCGCCAATGAACCGTCTGCATGTCCTGTGACAAAGAAGTTCTCCGACCCAGGAATCCATTTGATCGAAGTGACAGGAGATCGAGTTACGTCGCCATTTTTATTGATTCGATTGTACTTGTTAGTGACAGCGTCAATCCAGATGGTATCGCCGGCCGAGGTGCCGATGACGACATCGATGTTTTGCATCGAAGCGGTGGTGACATTGACGTCATGGCAAAGCGGATGGGCTTTGGTGAAGAGGATTTTGGTGATTGCCTCGTGTTTGGATACCGGATTGGCTGTGGACACCCACGATAGCGACCGGCCGACATTGGCCCAGATGAATACATCATCTGGAGTATGTTCTTGTATTCGCTTCGAGAGGTTTTCATGAACAATTGTCCGAGAGATGAAGGACGAGTTGTTTTTAGTAAGACTATTCTTTGGTTTACGGCGTTGGGTCCCTCCTCCGTCTTGTCCTCCAGCAGAGGCCGTGCCGGTAGCGGCACTAAGCACGGCGGCCAGTGGAAGAGAGGTCGACGAGAACTCGGGAGAGTCAGCAGACGACGAAGAGTCCAGAGTGACTTGAGAGCTGCCGATTCGTTGAGAACTGGCAATGACCGCGGCAGCAGCTGCCGCAGAAGTTTCAGATCCTACAGACGACTTTTTCAGCAGAGATGAAGTCCACGACGACATTCCGCCAAATGAAGGGCGGTTCGAAGAAGCGACCGCAGGCTTTTTCTTCATTGCACCACCATTATGACCGGATCCATTAACCGGGCCAGAATGCCCGTTACCGGACACCGACGGAGCGGTATTTTTATCCATGACTTGTCTCATCACCAAAGTCGACACACGAACCCCACTGGAATAGCTCGATGGCATATTGATCGTGGGGGCGAGAGGATTGATAATAACTGGAGGAGGGTCACTCGGGTGTGGTAATGGAGTAGCCAAGAACAAACAATCTTGTGCCACATACAGTCCTTCCGGAGCAGTGAAGTTCTGGGATTTCTGGTCCATGACAGTTCTTGAGTTTGTAGCTTCTAAAGCAGGGAGGCTGTGGGGAAAAGCCCCCGTGCCGTAATATTTCGGAGGTGGAGGTAGAATAAACATAGTTTTCTAGATGGGGGGGAGAAGTTTGGTTAGTGAATGGACGGGCGATATGGAGATTTTGGGGGTTTTGCGGGGAGGGGGATGTTCTGACGTTGGCGATATATCTTGCCTCGAAGCCAGCCAGGGCGGTGGGCGGCTCTTTTTTTTTTTTTTTCGCACCTGGCAGTTCTAGAAGCATAGCACCCAGCGGTTCACGGCCTTCTTGTACAAGACCGTAGAGCTCAGACTTTACCTTTTCACTTGTGGATCGTTGGAAACAATCGTTGGCGCGAAAAAAATATACTAGAAAGGATGATCGGACAAACGAGCGGTGGAGGTAGCCTGGTGATTAGCCAGTGGGCAAAATGTGAAAGCTTGTTCTAAGACCGTTGTTGATTACGGGGTAAGGCGGAGAAATTTTGTCGATCAGCAAGAGCGGGGGCAGCAGGGTAGCGAAGCTACGGGTAATCCAGCCGTGCGGGGGCGAGACTAAATCCTGGCAGCGTATAGGACGGGGAGGATTTGTAGCGGAGGTTTTTGGTTACGCGCGGCTAGTTGGGAGGTAAAGAAGGGAGGGAGTAAAGAAAAGGGAGGAAGGGAGGAAAGGAGGGGGTTGGTTGAGGGCAGTGAAGGGTAGTAGTAGTAGTAGTAGTAGTAGTAGTAGTAGTAGTAGTAGTAGTAGTAGTAGTAGTGGGAGTAGTAGGGGTCTTAGTGGGAGTAGTAGTAGGGGTCTTAGTGGGAGTAGGGGTAGTAATAGGGGTCGTAGAAGGGTAGCAGTAGTAGGGGTATCTCAGGCGACAGTAGAAGTAGCAATGCCATTGCCTGTATTTCTAGTAACTGCCGTAGTAGTAGTAGTAGTAGTAGTAGCAGAATCACCATCACCGTTCGTAACAGTAGTAGTAATTACATCCCGAGTGCCTTTTAACAGATACAGTAGTAATTTACATCAAACACCCTTCACGACGCTATCGACATAACGTCTAGCAGCAGCAGCAGCTTGCGAACCACTGTCGCCGAAACTCCGCGAAGCGGAGCCACGGGCCTGGGCAGAGCCCAGCCGCCGGAGGCACACCCACAGAAACAGAACAACAATAGTAATAATATAGTAACCTTTTCCCAAACAAACAATGCATAACCGTGAATAAACAAATAATAATATAGTGGTGGTAGATAGTACAGGTTTTAGCGCTCGGCGAGATGGGCGACGTGGGCCAGGCCCTCTAGACGCTGGTGGGTGGATAGAATCATTACTGGCGGTGACATAGCCGAGGATGAGGAGGAGGAGGAGGGCAGTGGTGGAGGGATTCGGAGGGATCGAATCAGAGATTCGTATTCGGGGAATTTGCGGTCAATGGTGGTTTGGAGTGATTCATAGAGGCGGATTGTTTCGGTGGTGGAGCCTTTGGAGAAGTCTGCGGATCGGCTGAGAACGTCAATGAGAACAGGAATGAAGTAGGCGAGAAACGGCGACACAGATAGTAATGGCGAGTCCATTAGGAAACAGAGGGTCGTGGCATCGTTGATGAAGTTGGCAGTCGGAGCTACGCGATGAAGAATGAGACGGGCAAAGTAGTAGAGAGCCTTGAGAATGGGAATTGTATCCCAAAGCCCTTCTAGAGATCGTCCTATAGCATCGACATCTCCACATAGACGCAGAACCGAGCGGCTGTCGAGCACCGAGCCAGATGGCCTAGATTCTTCTAGAAGTTTGGATACGCGGCCAAGGTTCATACACAAACGAAGCATTTCAACATTGGACCTGTTGCCAGCAAAGCAATCGAGGTCCTCCGGTATGGGATTGACGTAGTGGTCGGGGATATGTAGTGGAATCTGTGAATGAACAGCGCAGTGCATTCTGTCAAGGATTGCTAGCACGAGGAAAAGCCGTCGGCATACTCTTGCGTCGTCTTCCAGGTCGGAAGGTTCGTAGGTTGGAGATACGGGAGACCCAATGATGGAGTTTTGGCGTTGTCCATAGGTTGGAGATACGGGAGACCCATTGATGGTGTTGTGACGTTGTCCATAGGTTGGAGATACGGGAGACCCATTGATACTGTTGTGGCGCTGTCCATAAGTAGTATGATATGGAGCACCAATATGCAACGACATGCTATACGCTTGGCTGACAGCGGCCCCCAGCCACGAAGTCTGCTTTGTTTGAAGGTACAAGATCATCAATGTCATGAGCCGGATGATTTCACTTTGGCTATCTTCAAAGGGCGAGACCGATGAGTTGGCCAGGGCTTGCAATGTTGGGGTACGATGAAGAACGACTTCGGCAGTATTGCGGCCGTTTTCCGAGGAATAGATGAGAGCAGAGATGGAGCTCAAGAGAGAGAATCGAAGATCTCCATTTGGGCATTTTTCCAGCCGACCACGTAATTGGACTTTACTGGCAGGAAGGATCGGTAGTGTTGGGTGAATGAGCTGATAGTAGCTATCAATATATCTGTCGTTCCAGCCAGGTAATAGAGATGGCGAGGTAGTAAGATCCGCGACACTTACCGAAGAGGAGTTACTGTTGGAACGACTGGAAGGTTGGAAAGTGGTTGGTCTTGAACTCGAGGTGGAGCTGAGGACCGAGCCACTAGCATCGCTATCGAACGAATCGACTGAACTGATGGAGCTATGACGAGTTGACCGGCGATAAGCGGGAGCTGAAGATGAAGATACAGTGGAGGATGCTTTTGAAAAGTAATTGTTGCCATGACCGTTTGGGTGTGAATTAGGATGGTGGTGGTTGGAGGAGTTGGAGGAGTTAGCGGGGACCGGCAGGTTGAACGAGCTGGCTCTTTGTTTTGGTTGTGATTGTGTTGGAGTTGGAGTTGGTCTAGTAGATGTACTATTAGACATGACAGATGGGAAAGATGATAATGAAGAGGTAAGGGATGATAGGAGCGGAGAGTGAGATTGAGGTGGTGGAGGTGGAGGAGGGGGAGGAGGAGGAGGAGGTGGTGGTGTTGGTAGGCCATGAAGTGGAGGAGGCCAAGAGGGCGATAAGTTTCTACCATTATTAGTGGCATTTCTACCACTAATAGTGTTCGAGCTAGATCCTCCCTTTGGCGATAGGCCTCCTGGACTGGCGGCAGTATTACCATATGGAAGGGTATCAATAGATGGTAGTCGGTCGTATCTTGACGATGGAGAAGAAATGGCTGCTAATATAGTAGGGGACATTTGCTGTTGTTGTTGCAATTGTAACGGGCCCACCGATCCTACA
This sequence comes from Sugiyamaella grinbergsii, assembly GCA_030579895.1. Taxonomy (NCBI): domain Eukaryota; kingdom Fungi; phylum Ascomycota; class Dipodascomycetes; order Dipodascales; family Trichomonascaceae; genus Sugiyamaella; species Sugiyamaella grinbergsii. The sequence goes on from JAKTRT010000012.1 coordinate 258,021, forward strand.
GTTCCAAATGAAGCTCGATGATGAGGAGACAGTGGAGTAGCGGCCATTCCACCAGCGGGCATTGAATTTCGTCGAACACTTTCAGTTTCAATGGAATCACTTCTTGGACGTTTGGACGGCCCTCTTTTCATTGGGATCCGAGAAAACGAGCAACTGATTCCTGATCTTCGACAGGAAGAGCATTGTGGGAGCGATTGCCTTGTATAAGTGACTCCTGGAGGGTATTTATCCTCGGCATCGCATCGAATCTAGAGGTTGTTAGTATATTAAGAGGGGTTGGAAAATTGTTCCGACTGCCAAGCCCAATTCATACGCTTGGGCCAAGCAAGAATCGTTCCATTCCTCCTAACCTGCTCGTTCTGTCGTTTTGGGACAGTTTCATCGACGACTTCCTCGGCGCCAGTTACTCATCGACGACCCCCACAACTCCGTGAAATTCTCGCCCACACAAAAAAAAAAAAAAAAAAACGTCACCTCGTCCCGATAGTCTGTCAGCTGATCCGCCTTGTCGTGTGGCTAAGCCGATTGTGGGGTAGACCGAGTAAAAAAAAAAAAACCTGCCGGAAGGTGCATTACGTGGCCGTGCGTAGTGCGAGCCTAACGCCAAAATGCCGAGCTCTCGGAGAAAAAAAAAGTAGCCCGAGAAAACGACGTAGATCTCGGAAAGGAAAAGGTGAAAAGGAACAATTCGTAAGAAAAAGAAGGGGTATGAGAGGGAAGGGGAGGGGGAAGGGGTTGGAGAGGGAGGTAGGAGAAGGAAGGGGTTGGAGAGGGAGGTAGGAGAAGGAGGTAGGAGAAGGAGGTAGGAGAGGTAGGTAGGAGAGGTAGGTAGGAGAGTAGGTAGGAGAGGGAAGGGGAATTGGGTCTTGTGAGAGGAAAGTGGAGAAGGAATTGAGAGTTGAGTGAGAGTGAGAGAGTGAGAAGGAATTGTTGGAATATGTCGAGTGTCGAGTGTTGAGTTAGAGTTTCAGGTCGAGTAGTGAGTAGTGTCGAGTGTCGAGTGTCGAGTGTCGTCTCATCTCGTATCCAGTCAATTATCAAATATCCACTTTCCGCTTTCCACCTTCCACCCTCCACCTTCTACCTTCCACCTCACCCATCAATCAAATACAACCAAAACTGCAAATACTCACTTTTTTTCTACGACACTAAACCAACGTTAGTCCTATCTAATCTTGTAATCTATAATAACCGTTCCATACTTACATCGTCGCATGCTCTAGATACTTTGGATCTCTTACGAGGAGGTACTTGAGCAGTACTGTTGCTATCTCCCGTACTGACACCAGCATCAGCATCAGCATCAGCATCAGCATCAGCATCAGCATCAGCACCAGTACCAGTACCAGTACCAGAATCACCACCACCACCACCAGTGGCTTCATTTTCTTTGGTCCCAGATATAGAATAAGACGATCCCATTGACTGGAAAGTGCCTGCACTTTTGTTTTGTAGAGACCCATCATCCACCAGGCTCGCAGTAGCGCTGGGGATTGTGGTGATGGTTGGTGAACTTCGTGGAGATGTTGGTGAGCCTGATAGCTCTTTTTTGATTGATTCGGTAGACATGCTGGTCACACCAGGGCTGGCAGTAGTTGTAGGAGACATCGACATAGAAGAAGGAGAAATATTAGTAGCATTAGTAGCATTAGTAGCATTAGTAGCATTTGCAGCATTTGCAGCATTTATAGTACCAGAGATAGAACCAATTCCACTATTAACACTACTACCATTTGCACCCCCAACCTTGGTATCAAACATCGGAGAAGCAGTCGTCATTTTTTTATCCGATTATTATGTTCTCTACAACCATAAACTGAGACTTTCTTCCCGCCAATGTTGCTTGCCTTTTTTTTTTTTGTTGTGGGTGTGTACTTTACAAACTTGACAATCACTTTACCAAACGTCTCGCTTGGTCACAAATTCTTCTTCAACTTGACAATAAATAAAGATTCAATCTCGATTGGGGGAGGGTTAAATTCAATTTCATCGGCCTGAAATATATCTGACCGCCGTTCGTTTGGGGGTGTTCATTTATTTATTTTTTTTTTATTTTTTTTCTTTTCTCGCATGTTTTATTTTTCTGGATCGTTTAAATTTTTGGTTGTTTGCTTTTTTTCCCTCGGGAACACTACTCCACTTTCCTGGACAGGACCCCAAAAAAAAAAAAACCTTGGGGGATCTGTGCGGTTCGGATGAATAGACCGTACCAGCAATTGGGGGTGCTTGGTTAGGTGCCTTGCTAGCCGATGTCAAGTTCCTGCCCTTCCAGCCGGTGTCAAGTTACCACTTTTATATAGGGCTTGACCAGTTCTTGACCAGTTCTTGTCCAGTTGGTGAGGATTACGTTGCAAGCTCGGCTTGTAGTTGCTCGTATGATGTCTGCCTTGCTGTGAGTTTCTTGTTACAAACTTTGGCATTGACCTGCCTACGACCTTCGTTACCTGCTCACCTGGTTACTTACTCATGTCGTTACCTGCTCACCTCGTTACCTGCTCACCTCGTTACCTGCTCACCTCGTTACCTCCTCACCTCGTTACTTACTCAACTCTCACCTCTCACCAATTGACCCTCTTACCAGCTCACCTCCTCACCAGCTCTCTCTCCTCACGCTCACCCTCCCAACTCACCCTCTTACCAACTCACCCACCCTCTCCCTCTCACCCTCTCACCCTCCCTACCTACCTACACACCTCTCACCTCTCACCCTCCCTGCTCCCTGCTCCCTGTCATGCCTCGGTCTATCTCTGCCCTTGAGCCTGCTCGCTGCCAAATAAGCTCTCATCCGTTCTCGTGATGCGCACGTCGCCCTGCCTGTTCCGGCCGCCGCTCCGAGCAAGCCTGTACCCACGCCCTCCCCGCTTTTTGCGGAGTCGACGTCAAACCCTTCTTCTGCGGTGCCCCAACCCGAGCTCTGCGCGGGGCCTATTCTGCCGGGCCAAGGCTGCACGGAAAATTACAAACGGATAAATCCGCTCTCGTAGGGCTGGCGCGCGAGATCGGCGAGGTCAGCCTCCGGCGGCCGGGCGCTGCCCGGACCCGTTGCTCGAGCTTCGCTCGAGGGAGGGGGAGGGCCCGATGTCTGGCGGCTACTCGCGAAGCGAGCACGACGGATCCAGGCAGTGGCGGTCGTCGTTGCGGACAGACCCAGTCCTCGAGCTTCGCTCGAGCAAACGGGTCTGGGCAGCGCCCAGCCGCCGGAGGCACTTGCGCAGGTGCCTAGTGTAGGCGTGGGGGGATAGGGGGATGGGCGGATAAAATGGGCCTGGCAGGGGAGAGAATGACGGTAGGCAAACCAACAGGGGTGATTGCAGGCAGGAACCACATTCAACCGGCTTTTATCAGGACTAGCAATGCGTAAGACCGCCGTTGTTAGGACTGCTGCTAGCGACGGAGCCAAGATCGCTGTTACCGGTTGTCGGAGTAGTGGCTGGCGGAGTAATGGCATTTCTGTCGCTGTCAGTCCGCGCGCGCCAGCCCTTGCGAAACCAATTCCTGGCGCGCTTTGGTTTTGTCGTTAGGTGTTTGTTCTGTTAGTGACCGGCCCCAGGTAGCTCAGACAATTCTATCTCATGTCTCGATGCCACCACCGCTTGTAATGCCGTACGCTTGTACTAGAACGAGGCAGGCAGGAAAAATAGGTTCGCACGGTTCCGCACTCTCATTACCCTAAACAAGCGTTTAGGCTTTAGCACTGTCGCCGCCATACTACTCGACTCCATAATTCCAAAACTCCTCTTCCATCACTAATTATCCAACGCCCGACGGCTCGCGCAGACTGCTGCGTTCATCGTCGGTCAGTTTCAGTTTCTGTGCGCAATGCAAATGCAAATGCTAACGCAAATGCAAAAATCAACAATGGCGTGGGGGGTCGAACGCTTCGCCATGGGCTTGCTCAAGTGGGCATGTCTCTGTGAAGCGGAACCTGGATCTCGCTCAATTCGGATAACTAACTCACCGTATTGACGCGCGTCTGGAAATGCCTGCCTTGGTTCTGTAATGTAACATGTCCATCTCATCGCACTATTGAGTTGCTTGTTCGTGTGGTCGTCTTTTACTTCTCCTTCTCCTTCTCCTTTCGTTTCTTTCTATTCTACTATTTATTTATCTAATATACAAAACCACCGGCTGGGATCTTAGGCTGATGTATAAACATCATCGTCTTCGTCTGGCGGCGAGGTAGCTTCTGCAAGGCCGCCCTTCGGCTCAGCGGGGGGGTGTTCTCGCTCTGCGGGGTTACTGAGCTCTGTAGAGTCGGTAGCTTCCGTGAATTCACTAGGCTGCGTACTTTCTGTACTTTCTGTGCTTTCTGTGCTCTCTGTACTCTCTGTAGCCTCTGTACTCTCTGTAGCCTCTGCACTCTCTGTAGCCTCTGTACTCTCTGTAGCCTCTGTTCTCTCTGTAGCCTCTGTACTCTCTTTAACCTCTGTACTCTCTTTAACCTCTGTACTCTCTGTGGCCTCTTTAACGTCTTTAACGTCTTTAACGTCTTTAACCTCTTCAGCCTCTGTACCTCGTCCTATCCCATCACTACCTGCGTGGCTCGCAATCACTTCCCTACTGTCCCTCTCGACCGGCGACTCTTTAATAATTGGCGGCGTATAGGTCCTTAACCCGCTTCTTAAGCTGGGACCAAACATAGGCGGAGGAAATACTCCTCCCGCTCTCGACCACAGCATCCTCTCGCGAAGCCGACCAAACTCCTCCCACGCTCTATTAATCCCTTCTTCTTCATCCACTTTCCATACTCGGTCTCGTACTGCTCGAAGGAAGCCGGTGAAATCACATACGGTACGAACCCTATTCAAACAATAATGACATAACGGGTGTCCACTGCTAACTATACCATTTAGCTTGTCTGATATACTAGTATTAGCAGTCGTTGTAGTCGTGGTCGTGGTGCTGTGAGTACTTGTGCTACCGTTACTATTGCTACTGCTGCTACTGCTGGTTCCTTGAATACTACCAGTCTTGCCTACTCTTAGATTATGCAGTCGTAAATAAATAATAGAAGAATCTCTGCTTTCTCCACACAATGCACAAGGAGCTTTGCTAGCCACCGGTCGATTGGAGTTATACATTCCTTGACTATGATATTGAGGTCGAATACCAGCACCCTCATTGACCCCGGATATGGGCTCTACTATAGCTGTGCCGTCTACAATACTCGACATGACTCCTTTTTTCCCATACCACGATATTCCTGGTGCCAGATCCAGACGGAGAGTAGGCTCAATGTCTTCTGATAAACACCGTTTATATAGTTTGAACGACGTTAAAGGGCCATTATTGATGTGCATGCTGCTGGTGATACCGCTCGAGCTTGTTTTCGGTGAATCTGGCGTACCTGGTCTATTAGGCGCTGAAGTAGGAGACGATGATGATGATGTCCTTGGGTTAGCTGGGAACGTTCCTGGAAACCCTCCTGGAGTATGGAAATATGCAGACCCCGAGTTGCTGGTTACACTACTAGCATGGATGCTAGGGATAGAAATGACTGCTGTATGACTGATAAATGATTTAAAGTCTTCAAAAATAGGAATGTCTTTACGAAGAAGTGGTCGAATCTGGCTATTTAAACTGCTTCGGTCGTTTAGTGACCACTGAATGGCTTCAGATGTATCTGGAGAGAGCTCAAGCGACGAAGCCTCTGAATCCTCAGTAACTTGTGATGTAACTACAGACGGCAGTTCAGATGCTGTGCTATCTGTCGCTGAGCTCGCAGCCATGGCTGCTAAACCAGTGGTCGAGGCACTGGCACTGGCACTACCGAGTACAGAATACCCTGGACCACCACCACCGTTTACAGGGCTACGAACACTGAACCCCGACCCCGCAAGACCACCACCATCCTCTCCTTCACCAAACGCCGGCGGAGGTGGAGTAGACATCATTGACAACCGGTTCGAATTAACCTCTCCATACTCCTCTACGTCCTTTTGCTTCTGAATAATATCCTTCAACTCAGATACCTGCGATTTATAATTATCCAACAGCACATCTCGTTCCTCCAACTGCATCTGTACCCGAGCCTTTTCTCGGTTCGCAGTGGCTACCAGGTTATTGGCCTCGCTGAACAGACTACTTGTCAGTTCGTCGATTTCCTGGTGCAGCCCTTCGGCGTCGAGCTCGGCCTTTTCTCTCATTTCCGCCTGTCTCTCAAACTCTTCTTTCTTGACATAATCCTGTACTATCTGATCTTCTAGCATCATATTCGATCTTCTAGCAACGTCCAGTTCTTTTCTAAGCACCTTGACCTGATCTTCTAGATCCGTGTTGCTATCTGATATTTGAAGAAGTTTGGTAGAGAGGTTTCTGATTTCCGATTCCAGATCACCACCAGGCCTGGAGCCGGAGCCGGGATCGGTACTGGGGCCTGAAACTGGGCCGGGTGAACTAATTTCGCTTTGTGCCAGTCCATGACTGGACTCAACTGAAGCAGACGAATCCATAGTGAACTGACAATGTGGATAACAAGGCACGGACGACGTTTTTTTTCAAAACTACAAGCCTATCTTCGCCAGCTATTACAACGAGACACGAACCTTTTCAAAACCCCGATCTTATAAGCCAGACTACGTGTATATCTAGAGTCAGTTAGTTATATATTCCAGCCTAAGGCGCCTTCTTTCAGCCCCAGCCTTAGGTCTGTTCGCCTGGCCCATCGCTCGCGAAGCGAGCACAACGGGTCCGGGCAGCGCCCGGCCACCGGAGGTGAAAAAGGGCAGCGGGCTACAAGCCGAGGCGGTCGTCAAACACACTCACCTTTTCCTGGCTCGTATGCTTAATTAACAGTCCGTGAATGCTTTCTACACTCCCACACTTGATCTCTTTATGTTGTGTTCGGTCCTCCCAGTGGTTCTGATCTCGACCTGCTCAGCTTGCTATCCAGTCCGGCAGTGTCTCGAATGTTTATGATATACAAGACTCGCAAATGCACTGCTGCCACCAAAACAAGAATATCGGTTATCTCAAACGGCCCTAGCCCTGGGTGTGCCGCGGAGAGTGCGGCGGAGCTCTGGTAGCGAGGTGGTCTTATGTAGAAGGATAATCTTATGATCTTGTGTGTTTGATTTGCATGGAAGTTTAAAATTAGGTGTGGAGAATGGAGGCGATGTATGTAGTGGGTGAGGTGTGTAATTGTGAAGAGTGAGGTGTGTGATTGTGATGAGTGAGGTGTGTGATTGTAATATGAAAGAGATGGAGCTGTCAGGAGCAGCTAGCAATAGGCTGTAGGCTACAGGCTACACAGGGCGGCGTAAGCCGGATGTGGATAGATTACCATTGAAATGAATCAGATGCATACTCTGCCAGTACAAGCCATCGTACAAGCAGAGCCTGCTCGGACCCGGTCATTGAACTCTTGTTCACTTTTCATTGCACCCTGCACCCTGCACCCTGCGTCTACCCTGCATCGCTCATGCACGGTCCATAAGCTCTAGAACAGAGGCTCCATCACTACTGTTTATAAGTATTTGTTCAACCGCATGGCATACATCGGAGTGGAGTGCTCAAAGGCAACAAAAGGTCGAAATAGATTAACATTAATTGAAAGTCAAGACCAGCGACTGACGCACTGAAAACCACGTATCACGCGTGCAACATGGTCGCCTGATGTACCCATTTCCAATCCAATCAACAGAAAAACTTCGTACTCTCTGCCCTCACTCTCTTCCAACAAGCACTCATGTCAGATTGAACTGAATCAATCAATACACAATCACAACTACATATACAGCAGTCTCTCTCCGCTCGGTGCAGTCTCTCTCTTCCGTCAACCTCTATTTACAGAATATTCTATCTAGCGAGGTTCACACATTCTGCAGATGCGTGTTCAAAATCAATACCTGAAGTACCACGAGCGATATTGATTCTTCCATAAACGAGCCATCTGAAATGACTGCGACTTTACAAGAAGTGACCGTAAGTCTGCTTTACTGGGTGGATACGGACTTGTAGCGAAATACAGTGTAGTCACATAGAATTTCTACAAAGAGAGCATTGATACAACAAGGCTCGAGCAGCACGATTGGTTTGACAGCGGTTGCTCAGTCCAGGAAGTACAGTGCCCAAGAACTCTGACACTCCCATCAACAGCCAATCTGCCGTCTAGTTATTCTGATGTCTTGCTATTTCACTGTCTCGTCATTTGACTCTGTCATTTGACTCTTGTACTCGCTCTCACCTCCCTTGACATCCCCAAAATATATACTAACTCTCTGTTCAGCGTGAATGGGCCAACGGAGCACCCTACGTTCCATTATTCCCACTGGCTGCTCAGAGCCAGTATGCCACGCTTCTCATTATACTAGGTAAGTGTGTTGGGTACTGCTACACCACTCACTCTCACAGTACTCTCTCAGTTCTCTCTCAGTATTCTCACAGTACTCTCTCACCTCCCTATATGTTCTGGCACTAACTGTCGCTAGGACTCGGACTGAGCGCCATGTTCATTCTGACTGAAAAGAAGTCGGCTGCTGGCACGCTTCGTGCGTTTCTTCTGTCGATTCTCGCATCGCTGGCATTTGGGTAAGTGTTTTGTGGGTGTGGAGGCATGCCTCCGGCGGCTGGGCGCTGCCCAGACCCGTTGCTCTCGCTGTGCTCGAGGCGCTCGGGACTCTAACTGGCAAAGGTTTGGCGGAGTGTTTCTGATCGATGCCGTTGGTGTCTACACTTGAGGCCCGTGTTCGCTGTACGTGCAGTGCTATAGATATGTCCAGTACTTGGACGAAAATTGTATTTAATGACAGATTCCCCTTTCGCTCATCGTCCACGCTAGCAGCCCCAATTCGAGCGAAGCTCGAACAACGGGTCTGGGCAGAGCCCAGCCGCCGGAGGCACAACCACCACCGACAAGAATCCAAGTGCTCGCGCCGCGCCGCGCCCGCCGCACCGGACCAACATATCCAACGAAAGTGGTGAAGCTGGCTTGAGTTCAAGATTGCGCTTTTCGACAGAAACAAAAATGATAAGAAATTTGGCGAGGGCTGGGGCCAGAGCTGGGGCGAGAAACGTAGGCGTGAGACCGATGGCGGTCGGGCGGCTGGCGAGGAACTTTGTTGTTGTAAGGAAGAACCCGACTATTTATGCGCACATGGTGAGCAGTGATCCAATGGTCCGATTATCGTTATCGAAGGACCCGGAAGCAACTTATATTGGAACGATTCCTCAGTCGGTGGTAGCGGGCTTGCAGGAAATCCTGATGGCTCCTAGAGACGAATTGAGTGAGGAGCCGATCCGATTACTAGAGGTACAAAGCTTTCTGCCGAGTAAGAGGTTCCTCGAAGTGGCTCATAAAACGATTAAAACGATAATTCACCAGTGCCCGGTATTTGCGCAATTGGCGGCTTCCGAGCCCCCGAGCTCGGTCTATTTTCACATTTACGATCTCAGATGCCCACCTCCTTATGGCAGGATACCAGAGGTGGAGGATATCATGGGTACGGTCAGGCTGGAGAACGGCAAGATAGTCGTTGACTCGTATGAACCAAATCTCATGTATCGATCGTTGACTCCAAATGGCGTATTCACAGTGTCAGATTATATAAACCACCAGATTCGATTGATTTGTGAGAAAGAAAAAGAGCCTTTGTTATGAGTTATAGGCCCTGTAAATATAATTAAGCTTTATTTAATCTGATTCGTTCTTGTTATATAAATAATAATAATAATAATGATGATGATGAGTCCAAGTCAGTCGTCTAAAAAGTCACTTTTGACATTGAGTAGACTGGCGTTGTGGCATCCTTGGTCAGACAACTCCCAGACCAATTGAGTGGTATGCACTGCCAGCATATGGAGCGACGGGACAGCGGGTCTACCTTGTGAGACGAGAATAGCAGAATTGAGTTCTTCGGCAAGGGGGATCAATTCGTCTTTGGTAAGGATGTACGACAGTTCTGGCGACGATTCAGGGTCTTCATATGCCAATAACGAGAAGATCGTAGAAAGAGTGTTGTTAATAAAGGGGCTAGAGTCGTTTTTATATTCCTTTCGCAAGTCCTGGCCATATTGGATAGCAGAATTGAGATAGTCGCGGTGAGTAGTAGAAGCAGTTGCAGTAGCAGCAGAAGAAGAAGAAGAAGAAGAACTGGGACCTACGTCTCCTACTGCCGATACGCTATCTTTCTTTACCTCACTGGGGATCGATTTCCGGACTAACGAGATAAATTTGCGACAAAGCAACTTAAACTTGATCAGATAATTGTCTTCTAAAACCGTGGGATAAAAAACATTCAGCAGCTTGAGTGCTCCGTCAATATCTTCACCAGTGACATACGATCGGATCCGTTGACGGTTGACAATATCAAGCTTCTGCTTCTTTTTATCTTCGTCTCGTTCTTCGCCATGTTCGAGATATTCATCGTCGATATCATCTGCTGTTTCATCAACATCCATCCTCGACTCTAAAGCATCCTCACTTTGATCAAAATTGATCGCTTTCTCTTCAACCTTTCTTTCCTTTTCAAACGCTTTGGCGGTCTCAAGGTACCCTACATGATCAAAGTAAGATGCGACCAAATCCTTCATGAAACCCCAGTCTTTCGAGTCACTGCCGCCACAATCAGGCTGTTTGTTTCCTTGGGCTATTTCTTTGATCAAGCTACTTGGAGGCTTGGAATAGTTGATTTGAGTTAAAACCCTCTTCTTCATACTAGCAACATACTTTTCAATATCAAATCTAAACTCTTCGTACCCAAAGTTTGTATGGACAATCTCACCGGTCTTCAATCCAATACAAGGGAACAGAATGCCCTTGACATCTTGGAATGCTGTGCCCAATGGTAGGCCATTTTTGGTATAAAAGATCGAGTTTTTACTAAAATTTATACCACATCCAAGAATGTCACCAACTCCGATTTTAGGACCAAAGTTTTTGGACGGGCTTTGACCAGCAGAGATCCGGCCATCATCACCATGATAGCCCCATGTTCTACTGTCCATGCCAGGAACTTTGGTAAGGCCCGCTTCAATGTCACAGAATCCGACCGATATAAATTCCTCCACTCCATGTTCGATAACCTCGACTTCATAGTAGAAAATACCGCACAGAGGAGGGATTGCTTGATCTGTCTTGAGAACTATTACGTTGTGAAGCGATGACGAAGAAGGAGGCGATTTCAATGCATTGTTAGAATAATCTACTCTTGTCCCTTCATTATCGATGAGGACATTCTGGTCCACATCGGTCTTAATCCACCGAGTAGGCAGATGAGCCAACCCGACATCCTTTCTAGGGGTCATTAGATTATCAAGGGCAATTAACCGCGATGCTATTGTGTTGTGTGGCTTGCTAGGTGACGAGGAATTATATGTCGCCAAATCTATGGAAGAAGATGATAAAGAGGTGGTCAATCTTCGTAGACCCGGGCCTTGGATACGACCGGGGTTGGAGTTAGGCGGTTGGGTAGATCCACTGGCAGTAGCATTATTAATATTGTTTATGAAGTTCCCATTGGTTGTAGTGATATTGGAGGAACCGGCCGCTGAGGTGGTTCCATTGGAGCTTCTCGTGCTGCCAATGTCTATAATAGTGAGATTCCCATCTCGGTAGATTCTGCTGCTAGTAGCTCTCATATAAGAATCAATGGAGGACGATTCGTTTGAAGATACTGGAGGACGCGGGTACTGCCACATCCCTAAAGCATCTAATTCGGCCGCCCTACGAGAGGGGAATATTTGAGGAAGATTGAACTCTGACGCGCTCACGTCCAAATGATGATGTTCATCTTCAGAATTAAAAGAAGCTGAAGCAGACGTAGCAGGAGTAAGTGCATGAACAGCGCTGCTGGCGGCGGTGGTTCTAGAGCTCTTCATATACGAATTTGAATAGCTATAGCTAGAGGTTCCTTCTTCTTGGTCTAAAAACGAGTAGAATCGTTCTCCATACGCAGTGGATGCCAAATACGGGGGGATCTTTGGTAAATTAGTAGACAAGCTCATAGAATCAGACATGGCTTCAGACGAGGCAGCTCTAACATCGTCGTCAGTAGAGAGCGATGCAAATCTAGGCTCACTAGGACTCGATCCAGAGCTGGCAGTTGCTCTAGTACTGGAAGCGGGTCTATTGACGGGGCTCATGTTGACAGAAGCTCAGGTGAAGTTGAAGTTGAAGTTGAAGTTACAGTTGTAGTAGATAGTAGCAATAGCAATAGCAATAGCAATGGTAATAGCAGGAGTAATGGCAATAGCAATGGCAATAGCAATAGCAGGGCTTGATGAGAACAGCAAAGATCAGAAAGATTGACTCACACTTTCAGCTTGGAATGGAGATTCGAAATTAAGCTTGAAATATCGTGGGGTGGGTCTCTTTGGGTTCCAAAGTATCGTCTATGACGTCTGTACAGACTGGTTAGTATATTAGAGGTGCAAGTGCAATACTCGCTCGTCAGTTTGATTTGATATAGTTGGAACAACAGCAAATGGATTGAGATGTGAGAATGCAATCCTTCGCAAGCAACTAACTTACAATCCTCACAGAGAATCGATGGGACGTCTGGTAAAGAACACAGAATGGTCCTTTTTGCGAAAGAAAAACGCAAAGTTAAAGTTGATAGCAATTGGATTCGAGCCAGACAACATAAGCAGGCGGTTGCCAAGGTCTTGGGATTGTTTAAAATGGGATGTAAAGTATCAGTCAACAAACTACAAACACGAAAAACAGTAGCTGAAGTAGAGTATAGAGACAGACAAAGTCACTGACCTCCTGGAGATGGTAATATGCTGCTTACTGAGACCACATTCCCGCGCGCGATTCTGCGCGTTGATGTAGCCGCCGGAGCAATACGAGGCGGAACCGGTAGAATAGGAGGGGAAATACGAATATGCGGCATCATGACTGGATGGATCGTTAATACGAATGAATTAGGAGGTTGGTAGTTAAGTTGTGAGGTAGGATATGGTTTGTAGTTTGAGGTTTGTGGTTTGGAGGCGTCGGAAGTTCCAGCTAAAGTACCGGATGCTGGGTTCTGGCGTTGGCGTTGACGTTGACGTTGACGTTCACGTTGACGTTGGAGCTCTTATCTAATCAGTAAATGTCAACCTGCAGTAGCCAGCTGCTGCCGGAACGAAATTCCGGGTGGAGTCGTTTGTTTCACCCGGATATTAAATGAAGTGCTATTTATGTTCTTCATTTACTGTAACGCTAGAATTGTAGGTGATATATGTTCTTTATTTACTGTAAAACTAGAATTGTGTGTGACGTATATGTTTTTTGGCTATGTTGTATAAATGGTTTTGGAGTTTGGTACTTCACCTTCGGTACGTCAACTTTGGTACTCGGGCAATTGGGGTCAAAGAGCGAGAATAAGTGCGTCTTCAGATTGGATTGGACTTAATTACCAATAGCGTAAAGCGTGAAGCGTAAAGCTTAAAGCTACAGCAGGCATGTTTACATGTTAATATGTGTATTGGAATACAGAACTGACCGTGCTATGTACCTCTGATAGAGTAATAATCATTCTATATCATATGCAGTGATTACTTGTAAACGTTAAGAGCACTTTTCCCTTGATATTAGGAAATCCCATTTTCAAGCACTGAAATTGCTTGCAATTCAATCTACGTCTAGCTGAACCCTGGATTGTCGCTGCATGCAAGGTTATTTGTGACGTTCCAGGACCTGCATAAACAACATGGGGGTTGTTACTACTACTAATCTAATCACAAAATATTACGAATATCCGTTGAGGATTTCTATTAGATTATATATATATATATATATATATGTATGTATATATCATATTCATTAAACCTCTATGATTTTTGTTCTCATAATAGGTATAGATTTGTTTTTGTTTTTTTGTCGTATCCCAAAATAAATAGGTTAAAAGGAGCATAAAGAGAAATGCAGTTGATGCATATTTACAATTTTAGTTGTCGTGGGAGCGTCACCGGGCCATCGTAATCGCTTAATATCTGTAGTGGTCAGACTTGTAAGGACCCTCTGTAGAGATTCCAAGGTACTCAGATTGCTTGGTAGACAACTTGGAGAGTTGGACTCCGAGGTGGGCCAAGTGGAGACGAGCAACAGTCTCGTCAAGGATCTTGGGGAGAACGTGAACACCGATTTCAAAAGGACCAGACTTTTGGAATTCGACGTATTCGTTACGGAACTCCTCGTTGTCAGCATTGAAAAGAGCGATTTGAGCCAAGACTTGGTTGGTGAAAGAACAAGACATGACAAAAGAAGAGTGACCAGTGGCACAGCCAAGGTTAACCAAACGACCTTCAGCAAGGAGAATGATATGACGGCCGTTCTTCATCAAGTATCTGTCGACTTGAGGCTTGATGTTGACAACAGATTGAGCGTTAGCCTTGAGCCAAGCAACATCGATTTCAATATCGAAATGACCAATGTTACAAACAATGGCATCATTAGGCATGGATGAAAAGTGCTCACCAGTGATGATATCTCTACATCCAGTAGTGGTGACAAAGATTTGTCCGATCTTGGCAGCCTCTTCCATGGTGACAACTTGGTAACCAGAAACAGCCGCTTGAAGAGCATTGATAGGATCGACCTCGGTAACAAGAACACGAGCACCCATACCTTGAAGAGCCAAAACACAACCCTTGCCAACGTCACCGTATCCAGCTACAACCGCAACCTTACCAGCAATCATGACATCAGTAGCACGCTTAATACCGTCGACAAGAGATTCACGACATCCGTAAAGATTGTCAAACTTGGACTTGGTAACAGAGTCATTGACGTTGATGGCAGGGACCTTCAATTTACCGTCCTTGAACATCTTATACAAGTGGTGGACACCAGTGGTGGTCTCCTCGGACAATCCGAAACAACCCTTCAACATCTCGGGGTACTTATCGTGAACCAAAGAAGTCAAGTCTCCACCATCGTCGAGGATAAGGTTCAATTTGGTGTCGCCCTTGAAAGCCTTTAATTGTTGTTCGATACACCAGATGTACTCTTCCTCGGTCTCGCCCTTCCAAGCGAAAACGGGAACACCAGTAGCGGCAATGGCAGCAGCAGCATGGTCTTGAGTAGAAAAGATGTTACAAGAAGACCAAGTGACCTCAGCACCAAGAGCAGTCAAAGTCTCGATGAGAACGGCGGTTTGGATAGTCATGTGTAAACAACCGGCGATTCTGGCTCCCTTAAGAGGTTGAATCTTAGCATACTTCTTTCTGGTTTCAATGAGACCGGGCATTTCGTTTTCAGCGAGTTCGATTTCCTTTCTACCGAAAGCGGCCAAGCTGATATCAGCGACCTTGTAATTAACTGGAGCAGCAGACATTGTTTAGATTTGTATTTGTAGAGCGATAGATTTAACAAAAACTTGGAGAGAAAGAGAGAAGGGAAAGAGAAAAAAAAAGTTCCAAAAAGAATTCCTCAATAGGCGAGAAAACCTGTCCCTTTATATACAGAAAAAACCCTGCTTGAAATTTCGTGCGGCTCGCGGGTTTTTTTCGAATTTTCACATGGACACTTTAGGGTATGAGAACTGCAGGCAGGGAAGTAGACAGGGAAGTAAACAGGCAAGTAGACAGGGGAGTAGGTAGGAGAAGGAGAAGAAGGAGAAGAAGGAGGAGGAGGACGGAGCAAACGCGGTTGGGCTCTGTTTCTGGGTGGACAATTGCAATTGCAATTGCAATTGGAAAGGACTGGTCGCGCTGAACGTAGCTTCTGTGTCTGTTTGAACGACTGAATAAAAAGCTCGATTAGCGACACACGGGCTAAAAGGCTTCCAGCTCACTCATGGGCGCTGTCATTCTCAACGCACAAACCACATGCTGGTTAAACCTACATAGATAGGCCCATCCTCGACGACACGACAGGTACGACGACAGGTGCAGGTGAATAGCACGGCTTTATCTTTAACCCCTGAAAATCTGCAGGCCAAAAGCGCCGGCTCGAGGAAACGCTAATCTTAAAACGAGGTCAACTACATTTCAAAATGGTTTTTGGCAAGGTTCTTGTTAGCAAACAGGTAGTTTTTATGAGATTTCTATTATGAAAATGGATCAGACGTTTTGATTCCAGTTTCAAATGTTTTATATTCTAATTGGAAGGCTGTTTTGACCCCCCCTAGGCAACTTTTTTTTATGATTATAAAGAGGTAGCAGTCAGCACCCGGACAATCGCCAACCGTAAGAGGTTCTTCCAACCCAGCAATATCAAGCATGAGCTCGTATCGATAATCTACAGTGTTTAAACAATGATAGTATCGGTCCGACACCGTCGGTCGGTCGGACCATGTCGGTCAGTCGGACCGTGTCGGTCAAACTCAATTGACTGCGAGCAGCTATTCCACAAGGCGATGGAACACACAAATCTACGAAACCAACAACCACCAATGACACACCTTTGACCATTAACCGTCGATCACTTACCATCAACCGAACCACCCGCTAGATATATACCTAATGCCACCAAAGCGCCGACTCGACTCGTATCATCTCCATCGTCTGTCAACCAACACCACACCTTAAGGCCCTGAACGCCCTGGCGCGCTATCTCGCCCAGCGGCTACTCAGATCAGATCAGACCAGATGTCTAGCTCCGCTTCATCTTCATCTTCATCTTCCAACCATCCTACTCATGTCTTCTGACAAGTCCAAAAAAGTCTCAGTGGCTTTTGTATGTCTAGGCAATATGTATGTAGACTCCCAGGATCTGCCTCCGGCGGCTGGGCTCCGCCCAGACCTGTAGCTCTGCTTCGCGGAGGATACCTGCTAACAAGTAAAGCTGCCGCTCGCCAATGGCAGAAGCAGTATTTGCCCATACTGTCAAAGTGAAAGGCTTTGAAGCCAACTTTGATACCATCGACTCGTTTGGAACCGGTGCCTACCATCTAGGAGAGACTGCCGATAGGCGATCTGCCAAGGTCTGCCGAGAACATGGCATTCAAGTCTCCCATCGGGCCCAGCAAATATGGCCACACCACTTTGAGAAATTTGACTACATCATCGGGATGGATGAAAGCAACTACGATGACTTGAAGAACCTGAAACCAAAAAACAGTACTGCAGAAGTCCATCTCTTTGGCGATTTTCGTACCGACATGTCATATCCTCTAATAGTGTCCGATCCATATTACGGAGGAACTCAGGGCTTTGAAACTAACTTCAAACAAGTCTCACATTTCTCAGAACAGTTGCTTAAGCGTATAATAGAATAGAATAGTTGACAGCACTGAAATCGGTTTTGTGCGTTTTCTAGTATGCCTCCGGCACCTGAGCTGACCCGTGATTCGCTTCGCTTGCTTACCAAGGATCCCTAGCTATAGGGGTATCTGTGCACTTTGAGAAATCAATTGCCATTCTTCTGATTCCAGCCGCCAGTATGCTGGACTCCATCGAATCCAACTGTAGGAACATTGCCTGACTGATCGCAGACTGTCAAGTAAACCATCTAGCTTCTCGCGAAGCGAGCGTGCAGACTAAGTCTGGGCAGCTTCCAATTGAGAATTGATTGTTATAATTGTAGCACGGTTCAACTCAAGACTAGCTACTATGGCATACTTGCATGAGTAATACTTAAAACAAGAATAATATTAAAATTACAGATAGAAAAATAATAGTAACAATAGGAAGAACAATAATGACAATATGTTGTTGTTCACAAAAAAAAATAAAAATAAAAGAAATGATGCTATAAAGTTATGACGTTGTGATGATATGATGTTATGATTTCCGAGGTCCTGATAATTAATCCATGATATTGTGACGATCGTGTCAAAATGGTTGTGAATTTTGGTGCGATGATTTGATCATTTGAAGTCTTGATGTTGCGATTCTGTGATTACCATGTGGTTATTATCATTATAATGTTGTTATGATGTTACTATGAGATGTTGTGAAATGGAAAATTCCGGAGATAAGAGATAGAAAGTCGACAAGATGGAATATCGACAGCCTGCGACCAGAAAGCGAGCTAAAGAGACCTATTATACGCTCTTAATCATCATAGCTTCAGTTCCAAATTTATATAAACAAGGCAAAAAAGCACAAATATTACTTTAAACCTCAAATGCAACAGACAGCTCTAGATGACTACTGAAAACTGCCGAATCTAGAAAGTCGTTGGTTTCCGCCAGGCGCCTATAATGAAATGCAAGTGGTAAAACAAGGTTGTTTTCTATTAGGATAATAACAAGAATAATGATAATAACTTGCAAAATTCTTAATAGAAATAGATCAATTGTCATGATCACTGGTAAAATGATATCCATGGCCTCCTCTGCAAGATGAAAGCTAACTCGACAATCTCAAAATCTATGCCATTGACAAAAAGAGTGACACTAATGCGTGTTCTGCAGTCTACCTCCAGTAACTTGACAGAGACTTCTTGGTAGTTTATGAACTCACTAGAAGTGGTCCTACTCAGCTTTTGTTTCACTTTGCAAAAAAAAAAGTGCTATCACTACAATTGTAACTAGCTTAAGTTGTTCTGTTGTCTATCTAGTAAATAAACACAATAAATATATAGTTGACTAGCGGAATGATTTACCATGCAAGCACAGTCTTATCATGGCTCAAGAACTTGCCATTGTCTTCCTTAGTCAAACCAGCGATAAGATCAGAAATATCACTAGCACTCTTGTCAGTGGTAATCATAAATGATCTTAGCTGGGCTCCGAATTCAGCAGAATTCTTGGCAAGGCTCTCGACGTAACCACTTCCCATCTCACTCTGAACAAGCCCAGGATGGATAGGAACAATTATAAAGTTCTCTTCAGCCAGCTCAATACTCAATTCTTTAGCAACGAAATTGAGGGCCGACTTGGACTGACCATAAGAACTGGAGGAAATAGCGGCACTCATATCACTTTGAGAAGCAAGAGAGCTACTGACAAACAAGACCTTTCGGGTAGCACGCTTGAGTAGCAATGGGTACAAAGCCTTGAAAAGGACAATAGGACCAACGACATTGGTACTATAAAGACGAGTCCAAGATTCAACAGGAGTATCAAGAACAGTCATTGGGTCTTCACCAGTACCGGCATTGGCAACAACAACGTCAATTCCTCCAGCAATCTTTTCAATTTCATTGGCTACAGCAACTGCATCAGTATGAACTGAAGCATCATACTTTAAGACGTGAACATTAGTATGTTCCTTAGACCAAGCTTGAAGATCAGTGGCCTTCTTAGGATCACGAGCAGTAGCAATAATGACAGAGTTGTCAATGGCACTGAGCTTCTGGACAAGAGCAAACCCAATTCCTCTGTTACTACCAGAGACGAAATAAACGGTATTAGACATATTTAAAAGGTTTGTAAGTATGATATTATCTTCTTAATTGAGGTTTGAGAACGACTCGATATACTGAATAAACTAGAGAAAATGTCCTCCTTTTATATCCTCAAGTTATGGATATAAGATGCTAGAAATCCTGGGCAAGTTCTATGCAGGGTCCAAAGGTCCGCGCAGCAATCTCCACGTCCGCGCTGCAGGGGACGGTTGAGCCTCAATGATCCGCGGACATTAAACCCGCTAATAGGACGGGCGAGATAGGTCAGGAGCACGGAATAAAATCCGGCAACCACTTTAGGGGGTTCAACAAGTTTAAGCGGGGTGACATGACTACGAATGTCAAGCAAGTTCTCAGAACGAGATCGGTGACAACTAACTGAGAAGAGGAAGAAAGCTTCTTAGGCTCTAAACACGTGTGCAAGGTAAGCGATTAATAATCACGACGTATTTCTGAATTTGTAATAGTATTCTGTGGATGAGACCTAAAATACTCCGATGACAAGCCAGTGGTAGCCCAAGAGGAGTCAGTGAGACTGATGCTAATCGTGTTGAGTCGAGTCCTACCAATGAAGCTGCTCTTGCGGCTGATTCAAAGGAAGCTACTACTGGTATTTATGGAGACAGCACTTCTATAGGAGAAGCCAGTTGGACAAATTGAATAGATACTGGAAGCCATTTTGGAGATTAAGGTCGAGATATATCTTCACATAGCCCGGATTTAGGGTTTCTTTGGTAGCAACTACATTATGGCAGAGAACCGTCATCATATATTCGGCTAAAATCATAATTTATTTGGTTCCATGTCACTTCCTCAGCACATTTTGTATGTCACTTAGATCTTACTGTCCAATATAGTGGTATTGCTCTACCCATATCGTAGAATCAACCGAAAGTGACGACTTGTTGCTCTTTTTTTGGAGACACTTATCAGATTAGTGGACATTCCTAACCCGCAGTGGTGTGGAGCGTACGCACGGTGTAAGGAAATATCAGTACAGTTCAATATGGGCGAAGTACCTCTCCCGTTTGTGGGAAAATTCATACCCTCCGGCGATGAGTTCGTGGGCTTTTTTAGCTGGAAGGCTGGTGGTTGACTGTTTTCAATTCGAAACATGTGACGACTTGCAAGCATACGTTGTGAAAAGGTTAGCAGATTGGAATGACCCACCGCTGGAGTACTTGGTTATATTGAAAGATAGCAAGAGTCGACTAGGGAAGCAGATCCTAACCGACTGTGAAGATCTGGGCGATTTAGGCTGTCATGTGCTTAGCGATTTAAAGAAATAAGTTTCAAGGTGTACCTGCGAGATATGGAAGTATATGAGGAGTGTAGAGTTGTTTTTGGAGCAGGTGGTCAGTGTTTGTTCCGAGAATGTGAAGATGGTACGATTCGAAGATCATTGCAAGTCCCCGAACGCTGCTTATTCGGTGTAAGAAGAAGTCGTTTTGTAATACTTGACGAAAAGGATATACAAGAAATTTCTGACTTCGTATATGAGGATCATGAGTACGAAGTTCCCGAGAATGACATGAGTAATAATTTTAGGAATGATAGTAATGTTAGGAATGGCAACTAGTGGTAATCATAATACGAATTGACTATAAATAATATAACTTTGCTATAAATAATTTGCACAGATGGATAGAGCAGCAGAAACAGTCCATGGGTGCATGTATACACATAACCTATTAATTAGAGAGGGTTGCTAAGTGTTGATTGACTACAGCCATTTAAAGTATGTATCCGTGTTGTCTACGTAATAGTGTTTATTCTAACGACTCAGTAGTGATTATTATGATGGTATAGCATTTATTATCATTTTTGTAAGTATTTAATATGGTTTTAATATACATTCATGTTGTATATCACGTGAACAGATCAAGACGATTATTACTGATGTGGATCATATTTTGCCAGCTTCGGCCGCGTCAGAGTACAATCATATTCCAGCCTCTGAGAGCCTTGATCACTGATGCTGTGGGAGGGAGACAATGTGTGAACAGAAGGTGTGGAAGATTTGCTTTCGCTACAAAAGTAGAAGTATATCTATATCCTGTGAAGAAGAAGATTTTCAACAAACGTACCGTATAAGGACCATATTTCCCTATGGCGTATAATACCGCAACCCTAATCAAACTGAACGCAATCTAGGGGGCAGCCAACCTGACAGGACATAACAAGACATGCCGAGTAAGGTTGACTGCCCCCCAAGCGGACGACGGATGACATGTTCCGATCGCCAATTTAAAGTGTCCAAAAAAATACCAAACCAACCAAATTATGCTAAAGAGCACGTCTACTCACAAAAAACCAAAAAAACAAGTCGACAAACCGATAGCCATGCAACAATCTCCAACAAAGGTATCACCCAAAGCCAGATCAATTACGTTACCGCTGCATCAACGATATAAATAAAGTCAAACAATCAGCTTTGTTTCCTTGTCTGAGTATGACAGACTTACTAATTGAAGAATGAAATACCGGAGAGTTGGGTCTATGGAATGGACAAGTAGCAGAAATGCTTTCGAAAACGCACCAACCTATATACTGTTCCCTTTTTCTTTATCCTTTTTTTTTTTGTTTCTGGAAATAATGTATGAAGAAAGAAATATTTCTGGAAAAAGAGCGAGAACTCCAGTTTATATAGATTTTGAAAATGGGGTAGTGGATTCGAACACCCCATAACATTTAAATAGGAGCCGCGTAATATTGAAACTGGCACATGCCGCAGGGCACATGCAGGGCACATGCAGGGTCCTTGTCCTTGATTGTATGACAAATGTAACAGAACAGCCTTGAATGAACGTCTTCATATCGGAAGACGGCTATCGAAAGCACAACAGGAAGATTTGAAAAACAATTGAAAAATCTTGAATACCAAATTGAAGTGGAAAGAAAGCAATCTGATGCTCACCATAAATTTTATTGAGATCCAAGAGATAAAGAACAAACTCGTTCGGACAAAATGAAACTGGATCAATCATCAAATGAAGATGAACAACTAATAACCAAGATTCAAAAAGATGAAACAAACGATAATAACAATGATATAGATGAAAATAAAATTGAAAATGAAAAGGAAAAATCAACTATTGGAATGGAGAAATGGAAATTTCGACATAAGAAGGATTATTTTTCCTGAAACTATGAAAGGT